>JAKUCM010000130.1:0-35340 GCA_023374145.1 Lepidium sativum | reverse complement strand
TGAGTTTCTGACTCTTGTGGAAGACAAAAGCTTATACAGTTGTTAAAGCCTTTTTGTCATTGTGTTACCTGGTTGCTTCTTTATTTTAAAACACTCTGTTTCGCATTTCTCTTTCTTTTGGTCTGGAAGAGATATTATCGGCTAATATTGGCATTTTCGAAACTGGTAATGTTTGTATCTGAGGGAAGATGTTAAATCGGGCGATTTCTCACCAAAATGCTATTCTTAACTCATTACACTCACTTGCAAGATTTTAGCCACTTTTTCATCAATCAGTTCAGAATCTTTAGAATTCTCTAACCACTCATTTTTACAAACTGTTCTGTCTTAATTATTTTTTCTCAGAACGACGTTCTTTGTTCTGACCAGTCTGAATGATACTAATTATGTTTTAGGAAACTATCTTTGTCGTTTTTTATATAAATATAATACGCATGACATATTACTATATCAGTTCTTGAGATTTAAGAACAAGAAACTCGTAGAAGGAACGATGATGATCATAAAGCGAGCGAAAAAGATGACAAAAACAATAGTGTAGAAACCTAAAGGCCATTGATTCGTCAACACATAGAAAGCTACAGATCCCAACAATAACAATAACAATAACCAAAAAAACATCAGGATTGAGCTGTATCGAGCTGCCTGAAATCTTCCCATTAAGTTGACCTGAGCTTGGACCAGGCGCGTCTGGTTCTGGAGCAGGAGAGTCGAATGACAGGTTTTTACTGGGAGAAGGGAAAAATGAAGACATATCTGGTGCATTAATGTACGGTACAACAGCAGGAGAAGCTGAGACCGTGGATTCACTGCACGCCAGAGTCCATTGAACCGACACAATAACGATCAAGAGAAAAGCGAGAAGCTAGAAGTCAGATCCATGGGTGTCTCTTTTTCTTCTGTTCTGCACAAGAAATATTTTTTTCCAAGCGAATTACATATATATAAGTTGTCTCTTCTAGTGATGACACATCAGCAATTTAATTTTCCATAATCAACCAATAACATTATTAGATTAAACACACGTCATATAAGTTAAAGCGACATCATCATCAAAAAATTAACCTACTCAAATCCATACGATTCTGTGAAACAAAAATTAACCTCTCTTCCACTACTTTTTCGATCAATATGCTTAACAAATAAATGATTCTCACCTAATGTACAATTTCGTTTCCGTCTAATCGTTGGTCCATGAGGCCATAATACATGCTAAACCATAGGTCAATAATTTTGCCTTATTTCCAAACTTTAAAAAACTGCACCTGCTTCATCATTCTCTCTGGAAATTTTCCCCTGAAATGGGGTTTTCAAAAATATCAATATATCAAATTGATAACTAAGATATTAATAAGTTCATCAGTTTATGTAGTCCAAAAGCTTACTATACATCATCAAACCCCAACAGTCCAAAAGCTTACTGTACATCTTCAGGGTGAGCAAAATTTAATATTCGATGAGAATGAAGATCCTGAGAATGTTGTGAGCAGAGTGGCGGCATCAAACACAATGTTTACCGAGTGAATGGAAACCAATAAGGAGGACCCAACAACACGTCAATTAAGATATCTACAATTCCTTCTTCATTATGTCTGGACTAATAGTACGAAGAAATGGTCCAAGCGAAAACAAGGACAGAGCATTGGCAGGATAATTAACATGCACCCAACAGCTGGAGAACGATACTACCTACGAATGATGGTAACTCACAAAAAGGTTGTACAAGCTATGATGATATCAAAACAGTTGGTGGAGCTCTATATAACAGTTTCAAGGAAAGTTGTTATACTATGGGCCTCTTAGATGGAGATAAAGAATGGCATGAGACAATGGTTGAAGCATCGCAATGGGCAACTGCTAGATTACGCGAGTTGTTTGGGTTATGTTACTATCTTGCAAAGTTAGTGACCTCTTGAAATTGTGGACTCATACTTGGAAAATTTTGGTTGAAGATATATTAGACTTACAAAGTAGAAGATTCGGCATGACCGACTTACGCTTAACAGACGAAAAAGTTGAAAAATATACTTTGATGCAAATACAAAAGCTTCTTATGAAAACGATAAGTCGCTTACAGATTCCCAAACATGCCACTGCCAGAGAAAAACATCCTCAACATCTTAAGGAGCTCAATGGTAAGGGAGGAGTTAAGTTACAACAAAGATGAAGAAAGAGCTAACCACATTCAATTCTTGTCCAACCTAAATGAAGAGCAGCTTGCCATATATGAAGCAGTCATGCATTCAATCATCAACTGCAAAGAAAAACTAATTTTCGTAAACGGCCAGGTCCCTATATTTATAGGAAAATAATTTCCAAACTCCGATCCGAAAAACGTATAGTCATCACTGTTGCAACTTCAAGTATAGCCGCAACACTTATACCAGGAGGAAAAACTGCTCATTCTCGGTTTAAAATACCAATTGATCTCCATGAAGACTCAATGTGTGATATAAACCAAGAACAATGCTCGCAGAATTGGTTGAGACAACAGATCTAATCATATGGGATGAAGCACCAATGGCATATCATCACACTTTTGAAACATTAGATCGTACATTAAGAGATATCATGAGTTTTACCGACCCAGATGCAGAAGCGAATCTATTTGGGGGAAAGACAATTTTGTTAGGTGGAAATTTCAGACAAATATTACCAGTCATCTCACAAGGAAGCAGACAAGATACAATTCTCGCAACACTTAATAGATCGTACATTTGGCTAAGTTGTTACGTTGCCACCCTTACCAAAAACATGAGAGTGAAGCAAGACAAAAAAAAACTTTGCTGCATGGATTTTACAAGTCGGGAATGGTGAGGCTAAACGTGTCAATACTCTGAACGAAGCGTCTCTAGAAAATTACTACATAGTGATCGAAGACACATTACTCTTGGAAAAAGGAGAAAACTCAATGAGAGAAATGCATGAAGCAACATTCTCAAATCTCAAAAACTCTTTCCAAAATCGTGCATATTTGCGAGGTCGTGCCATCCTAACTCCAAGGAATGAAACTGTTGATAAGTTATATGATTTCTTCTTAGCAAAAACTGGAGGTGAAATCGAAAGAGTATCTTAGTGCTGATAGTATCACCGATGATGATGACCTTGATGGAGTTAACCTTGTATACACTACAGAGTACCTAAATGCACTCAAATGTTCGGGATTACCAAATCATCACCCACCTTTGAAGCATTATGCCCCAATCATATTGTTAAGAAACATAAACCAAAAGCAAGGTTTATGCAACGGGAGTAGACTACTTGTTACTCGTTTAGTAGAAAAGATACTTGAAGCAGATGTACTAATCGGCACAATGTCAAGAAAAAGTACTTATACCAAGGATCATCATGACAATGGCAAATACAAATTGTCCATATAAAATGCGAAGACGAAAATTTCCTGTTAGAGTTTGTTATGCAATGACAATAAACAAAAGTCAAGGCCAAAGTTTATAAAATATGGGTATCTATCTACCCAAGCCTGTATTTAGTCATGGCCAACTCTATGTTGCTTTATCTCGCGTCACATCAAAAGAAGGACTAAAAATTTAGAGTGCCACCACACAAAAAGAAAACAAATCAGCCATTAAAAATGTCGTATACAAAGAGATTTTCAACAATCTTCACTATCATGCCACAGGTAAATCATATACAATAAATACCCATATTAATGTACATAAGACTTCAATATTGTAATTTCAGTGGTTCTATATTCTACCAAAAAGAACCAAGAAGAACAAGTTCAACCACTTGAACATGGCCAATATTTATCAAAGTAGTCTTGACTATTGACAAAATATTCAACTGAAATATTGTTCATCAATATTTAAAACATTTGTTTCTCTTTCCGTAATAAACCTCTCATAGTTCTCCCAAAATTTAAAAAATTTGCAACAAAATGACATAAATTAAAAAAGGATCATGCCGCGTAGCGCGGGCACTCACCTTGTATAAATAATAGAGCAGAGAAGAAGAGAGGTTGTTTTGTTCCCATGTGTGTGTGCGTGTCTTACTAAGAAACAAAGAATTGAATGAATGTGTTCACGGACCAGAGTATGGGTCCTTCATTGTTTCACATGTCTTTTTTTGGTTTCTTCCTCTCATGTCATGTGAGATGTGAAATTATTTACCTCTTTTCACTTCCACACCACCTAAGGGGTAATTAGTAGAAAGCTTCATGGACTTAGTTACAGAGATCGATAGCAATGCAATGAGCTTTGCATAGATCAAAACTCCTGCAGAGATGTGTGGTGTAAAAGTGCCAGTGATTCAGAATATAAGAACTTTTTGTCTGCTTATAAGTATAAATGGAAAGAATCAAACAAAACCAGGAGGCTAAAGATAAATTTAATTTCCATTTTTCTTTCTTTCCTTCTTTCTGCCAACCTGTTTTCCATGAATGTTGTAACACAGTCACAGAAGAATCCTTGACACAGATCTTATGTGTCATTACCAAGCTGCAACTGTGAGATTTTGAACAAAAAGATTGTAGAGATTATAGGAAATTGATGAAGAAGATTAGGAGATTGAAGAGAAGGAAATCGAGAATGAGAGAAGAGAGAGTGAAGAATGTGAAGAAGAGTATTCTTACTCTTTGCTTGATTATTTTCATACACATTATACTCCTATATATACACACTTCTAAGTCATCTATGTAAGGAAACTATATGCACTACACATTGTCTTTGTAAGACCCAAAAATAGACTTAGCTAAAAATGGAATGAGGCTTTAGTGAAAGGAGTTGTGTCTTCCTTCCTCTTTGGTGTCCAACAGCTCTTTTCTCTTCCCAAGAGCCAACGGCTCTTCTCTTCTTTCAATGACTCCAACAGCTCTTTCCTCATTTGTCTAAAGAGACATGTGACCTTCTTGAAGCTTTCAACCTTTGGTTTCTTCCACAAGTCACCTTAACTTCTTTGTCAAGTCTTGGAAGATTCATGTTGGTTTAATACTCCCCCTCAAGCTTAATTCCATAATGAGAGTCATTAGGAGTAAGCTTGAAAGTTGTAACTCCCCATCTCATTAAAAAAACCTCATTGGAAAAAACTCATGGGATAAAACCAATAGAGGGAAAAAGAGTATGGTTCATAGTCACGGTTTGGTTATTGCAACCAATCCGAGTTTTGAGCACATAAACTCACATACCTTTGTGCTTGCGGCCTAAGTGAATATGTCGGCTAGTTAGTCCGAGCTTCTTGTGTAACAAGGCAAGATCACACCTTGTTCAATCTTCACCCTAACCTTGTGACAATCCACTTCGATGTGCTTAGTTCTCTCATGAAATACCGGATTTGATGCAAAGTGGATGGCGGCTTGGTTATCACAATGCATCGTGATTGGGTCTTGTGACTCCACTCCCAAATCCTTAAGCAAAGCTTTTAACCATATGAGTTCATCTGTGAGTTTCCTCATTGCTCTATATTCGGTTTCCGCACTTGAACATGACACCACCTTTTGCTTCTTGCTTTTCCAGGTTACTACATTGCCTCCAAGGAACATGCAATACCCAGTGGTAGATTTTCGATCTTGTTTGTCTCCGGTCCAATCCGCATCACAATATCCTATGAGTGTTGTATCCTCATTCCTTCCCATCCAAATACCGTAATCGGATGTGCCTTTGAGGTATCGGAGAATTCGATCAACCATAGCCCAATGTCGTTGTCTTGGTGCTTGCATGTGTTGACTTATTTGGTTGACCGCAAAGCATATGTTTGGTCTTGTAATGGTGAGATAGATAAGTTTTCCAACCATTTTCCGATATTTGTGTATATCTTCGAAAAACTCATCATCTTTCTCCCCCTTGCACGTTGCTTGGTAGGCATCTTCAAGAGGAGTGGAAGCTTTCAGTGAACCTATATCACACTCATTCAAAAGATCAAGTGTATATTTCCGTTGTGATAGTTAAAGACCATCTGAAGAGTGGCATACCTCAATCCCAAGGAAATATTTCATTTCTCCTAGGTCCTTAATATCAAAAACAGAATAGAGATGATATTTAATACCTCTAATACCGGTGATGTTGTTCCCGGTGATGATAAGATCATCCACATACACAAGAACAACCACAATTCCATTAGTTCCTTTTTGTGTGAAGAGTGTATGATCGGCCTCGGACCTTTGAAAGCCATTGTCACGTAATGTGTGGCTTAGTTTGTGGTACCAAGCCCTAGGTGATTGCTTGAGGCCATAGATAGCCTTTCAGAGACGCAAAACATTACCGGGGCCGAACAATATGTTCCAAACCGGGAGGAGGATGCATGTAGACCTCATCGTCAAGCTCTCCTTGTAGAAAGGCATTCTTGACATCCATTTGCCACAAAGACCAATTAAGGTTAGTTGCAAGAGATAACATAACACGTACCGTATGTAGTTTTGCTACCGGAGCAAATGTGTCATCATAATCCATGCCATATATTTGAGTGAATCCGCGAGCAACTAGACGTGATATGTGTCGATCAATGGAGCCATCACTATGGTACTTTATTGTAAAGATCCATCTTGATGAGACCGCCTTCTTGCCAAGGGGAAGTTCGGATTCATCCCAAGTGTGATTGCGTACCATTGCATCATGCTCGTTTTGGACTGAGTCTCAGCATACCTAGTGTGCTTTGGCCTCTTCATAGGTGCGGGTTACAAAGTCAGCCGTGATCTTAGATAAGAAAGCTTGATGGTCATTTAGAAGTGTGGCAAGGTTACACATGACATGTTGTGGGTGACCTTCGGCAATGTTGTTGAAGTATACTTTGGAATTGAGACGGAGGGAAGGTGTACGAGTCTGATTGCTTTGTCTAGGACCAGCTGGAGGTTTTTGGTGTTCCTCAATGTGGTGGAGTCCCGAACCAATACCGGACAAGTCGCTGGAAGATCCTCCGGAAACATCATCATTGGTCGTCGTCGGGGAATGTGCGCCAAGTGGGTCTGTTCGGGTCGCGCCCTGAGGTGCCATACCGGACGTGTCCTTCGGCTCCAGTCGGGACATTGTCTGTGGCGCGGGTGGAGGCACTGGACTGGGCATGTCCTCTGTTCGGAGTGCTAGGTCCAGGTGGGGCGCATCGTCCAGTCAGAACGCGTCCTTCGGCGCATAGGGTGCATCAGACGTGGTCTCGGACGTGGTGTGCGGACCTGGTACGTCTTCCAGTCGGGACAAAGTAAGTGGCTCGACCAACGGAGCACTCCCACTGCAGGGTGCGTCGTATCTGCCGGGCATGTCTTCCCTGTGGGGCACACCCAACCTGCGGGGCGCGCCCTCTCTACTTGGTCCGATTCCGATTTTTTTGAGAAGTTATTGGAGACACTTGGCTCTATCCATATCATTGTGGGCTATGTCTTGGATGGTTGACCACTCTTGTTTCTCATAGAACCCGGTGTCTTCCATAAACCGAACATCCCGTGACACCATCACCCTCCGTGTTTCCGGGATGTAGCATTTATACCCTTTTTGATTAATTGAGTAGCCTATAAACATTCCCTTAATGCTCTTTGCCTCTAACTTGGTCCTTTGTTCCCCTGATATAAAGGAAAAACACACACACCCAAAGACTCTTAAGTGATCAATAGTCCGTTTGGATCTTGTTAGTACCTCAAATGGCGTTCTGTCGTTGAGCACTTTTGTTGGTGTTCGGTTGATAAGATAGCATGCCGAGGTTACTGCATCACTCCAGAATCTTTTAGGAACATTGTTGTGGAACATCATAGACCTAGCCACTTCCATGAGGTGTCGATTTTTTCTTTCGGCTACACCATTTTGTTGTGGAGTGTAAGGACATGTGGTTTGGTGAACGATTATGTGTTTGGCAAGGTAGGTTTTAAACTCATGGCTAGTGTATTCCCCTCCATTATCACTCCTTAGTATTTTCACCTTAGCACTATATTGATTAAAAACATAAGTTTGAAAATTAGTGAAGGCTTCAAAAACTTTGTTTTTGCTTGGCATTAGAGTGACCCAAGTATATTTAGATTTTTCATCAATAAATGTGACAAAATATATATGATTATCTCTAGAGACACAAGGTGAGGACCAAACATCCGAATGGATTAAATCAAAGCAACTTTCATAAAAAGTAGTAGACTTTGGAAACACCGATCGACAATGTTTTCCAAGTATACATGCTTCACACGAATCAGTTTTAAACATAACCTTAGGAAGTAAAATATTCAATGTCGCAGTGTGTGGATGACCTAGTCTAGAATGCCACAACTCATCACTACTTAGACTATTTGGTGTTACCGAACTAGATAAACATGAATTTAAAGATAAATTTGGACTATTCTCGGCTTCATTTAGCAAGTATAATCCATCCTTGCTAACTCCATTTCCAAGTATCCTTCCACTCTTAATATCCTGAAATTGAACCGAGTTAGAATCGAAAATAGCTTTACAATTTAAATCACAAACAGTTTTATGCACACTAAGTAAGTTTGATTTAAAACTTGGCATATAAAAGGCTTTAGACTTCTTGTCAAATATTTTAAGTTCACCTAGGCCTCTAATAGGTACTCTTTTTCCATCCGTAATATTCACACAACCTAGAGTTGGTTTCACATTTTTAAGTAAATTAATATTGCTAATCATGTAATGGGTTGCACCCGAATCGATTACCAACGGTTTTGAAATTTTGGACACAAAGAAAGAGTTACCGGATTCTTTGAGTTGGTTAATGGTTTTTATGAGTTCTTCAAGGTCTGACCGCTTCACAAATTCCTCACGAACAGCCACCCTTGTTGAACCTTGGCTTGTATCATCATTTGCCATATTTGCCTTCGCCTTTTCTCCTCGGTTTGGCTTTAGATGTGGATGGAGGGTCCAGAAGCGGTCCTTGGTGTGTCCCTTGCGTTTGCAATGGTCACACACAAATGTCTTCCTCTCATCCTGCCGGTAAGAAGCCTTGTTACCCATCACGAGTTCTCCTCTTTCTCCGATAAGATTTCTACACCCTTGTTCCCTTTGAACTTGACCGCAAGTTTCATCCAAGGTGGGAAGCTTGTCTTGCCTTAGGAGGTGACTAATCAAGTCACCATAGACTGGATTCAAGTTCATTAGCATCCCAAATACCTTGTCTTTCTCAAGTCTTTCATGTAAAATGAAGGATCTACCGTAAATGGTCTAAGCATCTCAAGCTCGGCCCAAAGAGATCTATACTTTCCAAACCATGCAGTAAATTCCATACCATCTTGCTTGAGGTTGTTAATGGTCTTCTTAACCTCATAGACTCGAATGATGTTGGAGAGATTTCCATAGACCCGTTTTAAAGAGTCTCATAATTCTTTTGCATTCTCACAATGAGGATAGGCTTCATGAATGGATGGGTCAAGTGAAATTTGGATAATGACTAGAGCAACTTGGTCATCTTGATACCATTTTGCCTCATCTTCCTCAGCCGTGACTTCGGCCCTCACTTCACCCTCCTTTTCCTTTGCCTTCAAAGTAACCGAAACCGCCTTCTTTGGAGCTCCTTCAATATGAGCCCAAAGCCCTCGGCTTTTCAATACACTAGTGATGGTTCTTGACCATAAGAGATAGTTAACTCCCTTGAGAACCACATTAGCCCCAACGAATTTCAATTGTTCCATGATTTTCCCGAGATTCACTCTATTACCCAATGGTCCGAAGAAATCTTCAAGACACAACAATGGAGAATTTGAATTTTTGAGAAATTTGAGAATTAAAGAGAAGAGACTTCACTACAAGAGAACATTAGTTTAGGGACCATATTTTACAACGTTTTTGGGACGTTGTAAAATAGGGAGGTATTTGCAACTTCTTTACGACGTTTAGAGAAAACGTCGTAAATGAGTTGTAAACATACAACGAAAAAAAACGTTGTAAACAAGTCGGTAATTTACGAAATTTTAACAACGTTTTTCCATTGCTTCAACAATTCGTTGTGAATAAGTCCCTAAGTTGCAACACTTTTACGACCTCTATAATTTACATCTAATTAACATCGAATGTCAAAGTAGGTATACACGTTTTTCTTGTTACGTAAAAGGTTTAAATAAAATTAAAACTTAGAGTTGTAAATGTGTTGGTAAATTTAAAATTACGTTGTTAAAACGTCACTACTTTACAACTCCTTTACGACTAAACTGTTTACAACTACTTAAGGACGTAATTTCAAATTAGATATTTATGGTTAGGTACATGTGTTGTAATTTACTCGTAATTTGCGAGAAGTTGTAAAATCATTGTTAATTTTTTGCCTATATAAGGAGGAAGGCTCTCTTCATTAATCACAACATCAAAAAACAAAAAAAAAACGTGGTGAAGGAGAAAAAAAAACGGTTTTGGGGAAAAATCCCAAAAATGTCTTTCGGTGGAGATATTTTCGAGCAACGGAAGTGGATGTATATGCATAGAGATGCTGCCGGAATCGTGACAAAGGAGTTTATGAATGGGGAAGAAATATTCATGCACCAGGCTAGTCAAACCGAAATCACGGTTGAATCGGGTAAGATGTTCTGTCCTTGTCGGAAATGCAAAAATACGAAATTCGCCCGAGTAGAAACTGTTTGGAGTCATATATTAAATAGAGGGTTTACACCGCATTATTACATTTGGTTTCACCATGGGGAAGGTGATAGCGGTCGTGGGAATGACGAAGCAAGTAGTAGTAATTTTAGGAATGTTGATGCTAATATAGGTGAATCAAGTAATTTGCATGATGTTGGTTATCAAAATGAGATTCATGGGGTTGTAGAGCATGATAGGATACATGAAATGGTCACAGATGCATTTCAGGAAACTAATACTGATCAACCTATAGTTGCTGAGGCACCCAATTTAGATGCAAAAAGGTTTTATGACATGCTAGATGCTGCAAACCAGCCTCTCTACGAGGGGTGTAGAGAAGGTCTGTCAAAATTATCATTGGCAGCTAGGATGATGAATATTAAAACAGAATGTAATTCATCTCAGTCATGCATGAATATGTGGACTGACTTGCTCAAAGAGTATTTGCCAGAAGACAATGTATGTGCTGAATCATATTATGAGACGCAGAAATTGGTCTATGGTCTTGGGTTGCCGTGTGAAACCATTGATGTATGTATAGATAATTGTATGATCTACTGGAAAGATGATGATGTGTTACAAGAATGTCGGTTCTGTAACAAGCCAAGATATAAGGCACAAGGGAGTGGGCGTAAGAAGGTTCCGTATCAACGGATGTGGTATTTGCCAATAACTGATAGATTGAAGAGGTTATATCAGTCGGAGAGGACAGCAGCTGCGATGAGATGGCATGCAGAGCATTCACAGACAGAAGGCGAGATTAATCATCCTTCGGATGCAAAGGCGTGGAAACATTTTAATACGGTACACAAAGATTTTGCTAGGAATATTAGGAATGTTTATCTTGCTCTATGCACCGATGGTTTTAGTCCGTTTGGAATGTCTGGTAGACAATATTCTTTGTGGCCAGTAATCCTCACGCCTTATAACCTTCCTCCGGGAATGTGCATGGAAAAAGAATTTTTATTCCTAAGTATACTTGTTCCTGGTCCTAATCATCCAAAACGGTCTCTTGACGTGTTTTTGCAACCTTTGATTCATGAGCTGAAACAGTTATGGACGCATGGGGTTCGAGCATATGATTGTTCTGCCCAAAAAAATTTTACGATGAAGGCGGTGCTTATGTGGACGATAAGTGACTTTCCTGCGTACGGAATGTTATCAGGTTGGACAACACATGGGAGATTGGCTTGCCCATATTGCCTTGGGAGAACAGATGCATTCCAACTGAAGCATGGTAGGAAGACGTCTTGGTTTGATTGTCATCGTCGATTTCTGCCAATTAACCATCCTTACCGAAGGAACACGACTCTATTCAGGAGTAAAGTTAAGGTAAAGGATCCCCCACCATTGTATCTATCAGGAGAGGAGATCAAAGCAAATATGGACTATTATGGAGCTTTGGCTACTGCTCCTCGAGGGGGTAATTGGCACGTTCCTAATAATATGCCGGATTATTACAGACGACATCATAATTGGCATAAGAAGAGTATATTTTGGGAGCTGCCATATTGGAAAGATTTGTTGATTCGACATAATTTGGATGTGATGCACATCGAGAAGAATTTTTTTGAGAATATCATGCATACGATTTTGAACGTGGCTGGTAGGACAAAGGATAACAGGAATTCACGTTTGGACTTACCAGCTATTTGTTCAAGGAGTGAGTTGCATATCAAAAGTGACGGTAAAATTCCAGTTCCGATATTTAGGTTGTCATCTGAGGCGAAAACGGCATTATTAAACGACGTTTTACTTATTTTTTTTTAATTTTTTTATTTCTAAATTTTGTTAAATTTAAATCATACTCTTATAATTATATAAGAGTATGATTTAAATTATAGTATGATCGTAAGAGTATGATTTCAAGCTTACAAAAAAAGAAAATTTAAAAAAATTAAAAGAAATAAAACGTCGTAAAGACGTTCCTAAACTAGAACGTCTTTTACTTATTTTTTTTTATTTTTTTATTTCTAAATTTTGTTAAATTTAAATCATACTCTTATAATTATATAAGAGTATGATTTAAATTATAGTATGATCGTAAGAGTATGATTTCAAGTTTACAAAAAAAGAAAATTTAAAAAAAATTAAAAGAAATAAAACGTCGTAAAGACGTTCCTAAACTAGAACTGGTCGCCAACGACCTTACGACGTTTATTTTTTTTACGTTACGGGTATTTTAATTTAACATAACGTCTCAATGAATTGCACCGTAGTGGTACATTGAATCAACATTTGCCAACTTCTTTACATCGAAAACGTTGTAAATTCGTCCCTAAATTTACAACTCTTTTACGACTTTTAAAGAGTTCCCAACTCTTTTACAACTCAAGCTTTTCCCTATAAATACATCACCAATTTTGCAACATTATTCCATCATTCTCCATTCCACATTCTCTCTCTAAGGTATCACTCTCTCCCTTCTCTCTACAATTTTTATTTTTTTTGCAAATTTAGGATTTAAATTTATATAGGTTGTTTAGAAATGATGTAGTAGGTACGGAATTTAGAATTTAGGCTTTATATATTATTAGTAGTATGCAACGTCTAATTTACGAAACATCGTTTTGTAGGTACAAATTATGGCACCCCGGAAGCATACACGCCGTGTCCACTACAGTGACATACTGCACGGCACCGCATCATCTTCTACTTCCTCGGCTGTGCCCGAGACGCAGTCGCAGTCACATCATCAGAGTCATACACCCCCGGCTACTTCCCCAGCACCAGAAGTGGCCGTAGATCCCCCTCCGACGAGTGCTGCAGTCCATCCAGACCTCTTGGTCCCGCCTGATGCACCTTACGCGCAGTACCGGGTTGAGGATATTCTCGTGGCACCAAACCGCGAGAATTTGCCGCATCTACACGTCGATCGTCCAACTGGAACATATTGGTACATATTTAGTTTTATTTACATACTAAATTTAAGCATTTATTATTAAATAGCTAATAATATATATTGAAAAAAATTTCAGGTTCGGTATTGATAGCAAAGTGGGACGTAGCATCACGGAATGCATCAAAAGCTATTTCGTAGAGGCGACTCCAAATTGGAAATCAACACCCCACTACATTCGCATAACGTGGTTCAAGATTTTTGCGGTAATATTTTTTTCCATTAATTTTTATTATTCAACATATTATAATATATATTAAATATTAATTAATTATTAAAACTACTAGCAACGTTGGAATTGGGACGTCTCTATCAACGAGACTGTCCGACATGAGTTCAACCGCAAAGCCATGAAGCGGCTTATTAACACAGTCTCAGACTGGAAAACCGAGTGGGAGGTGAAGGGAGATGCCGGGAAACCCACATTCATGACCAACGCTTGTTGGGATGGACTGAAGAATTACTGGGTAGACCCTGTAGCTGTGAGGAGAGCTGCTCAGTGCTCCGCCTCCCGGAAGACGATTGGCCCTGACGGTTTGCAAGTCGCAATGCCGCACACTGCGGGCCAAATGCTTTTTGGCGGAGTGGCAATACAAATCGTAAGTTCTTTTTAAAATAAATTTTTTCATTTATAATATTTATTAACATAAATTAATATTTAATTAAAATTGAATTTTATTAGGCGGAAAAAACTGGACAGATTCCTACGCTTCCAGAACTCTATGCCGCAACCCATAAGAAGAAATCTGGCGTCTTCGTCGATCCACGTTGTGAGCTGCTACGTAGCCAGGTTGAAGCTGCGGTTCAGGAGCGTCAAACGCAGCTTTCCCAGGAATCCACCGACGGTACTCCAGTCCAATTGAGTGCTCCGGAGATCAACGCAATCTATAAGCACGTATTAAATTAAATACTTTAATTTAAATAATATTTTTTCCCTGACAAATCTTTTTTGTAGATCGCTCCAACAAAAAAGGGACGGATTATTGGCATAGGATCCGCCCAAGATGTCCAGAGAGTCACTTCTAACTGGATTGGCGAAAACTCACTCTGTACTCAGTTGCAAGAATCTCGTGCGGAAATTGCTTCGCTAAAGCAAACGACGGATGAGAAATTCGCAGCCATGGAATCCATGATGAATATTTTGGTTGCGGGCAATCCACATGCATCTGCGGCTTTGGAGCTTAGACGTCACAACCTCGGGATTAGGCCTACGGAGAATGTCGAGGTCGATTTGAACGAGCGGGTGGTTGAAGATCAGGACGACCGTAGCTCTGACATGTTCGACGAACTACTTCGTTAAATATTTTGTAATTTGTAATTAAATTTTGTAAAAACATTTTAATTATATATTTTATATTATATTTTTATTTTAATTATTTTATATTTTATTTTAAATAAAAAAAATTAAATTTCCCAATTTTAATTAAAAAAAAACATATTATTTAGTCCCTAAGTAGTTGTAAATTATTTTCGTCTTTAAATAGTTGTAAACAATTTTCGTCTCTAAGTAGTTGTAAACATTTTCATCTTTAAGTAGTTGTAAAACTTTCGTCCTTACTTAGTTGTAAAGAAATCGACTCTAAAACGTTGTAAAACAATCGACTCTAATTAGTTGTAAATTATATGTTGTAAAGAGGTTGCTAATTTTACAATTAACTTACAACGTTTATATTGGCATCGACTTTACAACGTTTGCCAATCTTTACGACGTTTTTACAACTCCCCCTTTACGACGTTTTAACAACGTTTTATTTGCGTTGTTAATGTTTACAACGTTTTTACAACGTTTTGTACCTTACGACGTGTAAGACACGACGTTTCACGCGGCGTCCCTAAAACGTTGTAAAAGTCCTTTACAACGCTTTAGGGACGAAAATGGGAGTTGTAAAACACATGTTCTCTTGTAGTGCTTGGTCTATAATGAACCTTGCTCTGATACCATGTGAGATTTTGAACAAAAAGATTGTAGAGATTATAGGAAATTGATGAAGAAGATTAGGAGATTGAAGAGAAGGAAATCGAGTATGAGAGAAGAGAGAGTGAAGAATGTGAAGAAGAGTATTCTTACTCTTTGCTTGGTTATTTTCATACACATTATACTCCTATATATATACACTTCTAAGTCATCTATGTAAGGAAACTATATGCACTAAACATTGTCTTTGTAAGACCCAAAAATAGACTTAGCTAAAAATGGAATGAGGCTTTAGTGAAAGGAGTTGTGTCTTCCTTCCTCTTTGGTGTCCAACAGCTCTTTTCTCTTTCCAAGAGCCAACGGCTCTTCTCTTCTTTCAATGACTCCAACAGCTCTTTCCTCATTTGTCTAAAGAGACATGTGACTTTCTTGAAGCTTCCAACCTTTGGTTTCTTCCACAAGTCACCTTAACTTCTTTGTCAAGTCTTTGAAGATTCATGTTGGTTTAATAGCAACCAAGTATACCGGTTAGAAGATATTTTATAGGTAAAGAGTGTGTGAAAATTGAAAACGCCAATGCAGGTTGAGAGCTGACAAGTGGAACTCCTGATGTTTATATCACCTAGGTGTTGTTCATCATTGTGGTGGTTAAGTATCTCTTCACTACTCTCTTGATCACCGTTTATGTTCATCACCTGAAACCGGCTCTTCCCAGATTTCTTCCTTGTAAGACTTGGACTATGAATAGAGGTGGCTAGCGAGAACCCTCGGACTCCTGAGACTATTCCATTTAGAAACTGAACCATCCGAAACTCTACTTGTCTTAGCGCCAGAATCATGGAGCTGCGAAATCAGGTTGGCATCTTTCTATTAAACTTAAAGTTTCTGGTGTGTAGATCTCTGATCGATGGCAGCTTTGCCAGTTCCCTAAACTCATCTCAATAATGGCTTCAGAGAATTGCACATGCTCCTCAAGAAATTTAATTTCCTGTATCAAGTATCAACAGCCTTTTAATTCAAAAACAAAACAATGACAAAACCACATTTCTCTTACAAGGATCATAACTAGTTCCAAGGTCATAGAATATTTGATAATGCTAACAAACACAACAGAGTCTCAATGTTGTCACGTGTTTGCGCCTGAAGTGACTCCGTTGAACAAGATACAAAGCATCAAAAGGAGCAACTAATGTTAGTCAGCAAGGAATTCATGAAGATCAAGCAAAAGCTAGATTATGGTGACTGCTGTTTCTAGTTTCTCAAATCAAATGTTGACTATTCTGATTCCACATAAGTTACTTAGATAATTTCTTTGAGACATGTTCTATTGGGAGCCCGCAAGGCCGGTTATACGAATAATTCTTTTTGTTTGACATAAGTGAAAATTCTTCGCAATTTAAAGTAGAGACACACACAGACATCATAGTTCTTTCCCATTAGTGCTCAGTTTCTTACGCAATTCCAGGTACATCAAAGCATATTATATTTATATATATATGAGAGATCAAACTATAAAAGTATGGAACATATTTACACAAAGGTCGTTGGAACGACAAAGAATTAGTTTGAGGATCATATTTTATAACATTACGTGTATAGCAATGTAAAAGCAGGAAGATCTTCTTGTTCTTGCATATCGCGACAGGTTTAGATGACTCTTTTAGGTCCAATTAAATCCATCTCGAAGTGTAGACAGACAAGGAGAACAAGATAACAAATCTATAGTATAAATTTTCTCCCATAAGTCTTGTGATGATTTTAACCTCCAAAGCTGTTGGATCTTTGTAGTTAGGATATGTACGAGCAATACCTGGAATAATCTTAGGCCGCACCTGAAATTTTTTGGTATGAATATCAAGAGTTACTACTTTGATTTCTCTATCATATGCTCAAACGTGGAATCTAACAATTTTGTTTCTTTAATAAATCGACAAAAACTGATTTAGAGCCAAAATCTACAAAAAAAAAAGATTTTAATTTCTTTTCATGTAATTGAAAGAGGTCCAACCTCATATGTTAGAATCATATACCCAAAAAAACAAAATATAAACCTTACTCATATCAATGACCAATTGGACATTCAGAAACTCAAAAATACAATTATGTACCTAAATTTGTTATTTTAATTAAAATTTCTATTAAATTATTAAAAATTATAATCATAAATTTGAATAGAATAATTATTCTGATTGAAATAAAACTTTTATAGTTTTCTTGGACTTATTTTGATAATAATTTCCCTACTTAGTAAATAGGAATATGTAAATTGGAGATTAAAAATAAACTATGTATGTACATGTTGTAGTTGTCGTCCTATAATTATTGAATAATGCTAAAATATCATGTTAAAGTTAAAAAGGACAAGCAAATGGCATATAGTCTAGTGACATGCGGTAAATTCACTTAAGGCAGTACATTTGTATAATTTGGGATCGAGTTCTTATGCATACATTATGTAGGAATTTGGCTATTGGACCAGCTAGTTGTGATCCAATATAATATGTCATTGATAAAAAAAAAATTAAAAAGGACAAAGAAAAAAATTTAAAAGTAACAAAAATTCCTCAACATTTAGCTATGCAAACTCGTAAAAATTTCAAAAAGAAATGTAAAATTATAAAAATTCTACAAACTAAGCTGTCACCGGGTTAAGGTTTTGATCGGAAAATTGCATCGAAAAAGAGAAAAATAATATTTCATCAAGCGTTTTTTTCACTAACTAAACATTGAATTGAACCGAGATATAACCGGTTTAATGTATTACATTGATTTAAAAAGAAACAAAGTTTCTTTCTATAACTCCATCTTCTTCTTCCTTGTCATGAACTTCTTATTTTTCTTCTCTTTCTCCTCATCATCATCATCTTCTTCTCCTCATCTTTTCTTCTTTTGTCCTTTGTTAGTGCAATTCTCTAAGTATTCTGTTTTTTGTCCGATCTATTATATCATACATGCTTTGCACAGCCGATTTTGAGCACTTGATCTTAGCAGCGATCAACATTATTTTATTCTGCCATAAAATGCTGCAGCAGCCAAAAAGTTTTTCTATTTCGGTGGAATCCACTTGAAAATTATTTTGAGAGTAATGATTAAAGAATATTGTGATAAAAGGAGGAATATTTATTTGAATAACAAAAATTAACTTATACCTTTTATAGTAGATGTATGATCCGCATTTACTATATTGATAACCCTCTTTTTTTGCCAAATGATATTGTATGAATCTGCTCTATATAAAATATATGTACATGGTAATTAATTAAATATATACTTGTAAAATCTATAATGAAATGAAACAATTAACAAAAGTCAAATGACGTAATGGGTGTCTTTTGATGTCGATATAGATCTTATATATATATATATATATATATAGGAAAAGGAGCATATATATATAAGAATCTAGTGCATCTGCAGTTGAGTTTCTCATCAATATAATATTATTATTTTTGATAAAATTTTATTTGAGAATCCCACATTAATTTTAACCTCCATTGGTGAAAAATTCATCAAATTTCTCACTAGTATAATATTAATAAATATAAATAAATTTGATTTTTATCACTCATATATTTTATAAATATATATATATATATATAGTAATTTTATTTAAAGTATCATTTTAAAAATTCCAAAACTTTTTATATAATTTAATATTATTATCTTAACTAAATTTTAAACAACTGAATATGTATAATTTAAACATAAGTATAATGAGTCTTGCTAGAAATATAATTTTATTTTACAATCTATAAAAAAACTAAAAATTAAAAATAATGATGCTAAAAACTTTTAGTTAGCTTTTAAATTATGAGAAAGTAAAACTACTACAAAATAATTCAATCCACTAATGAATGGACATGTGTCTTATGAGAGAGAAAATTTAGGGGTTGGCTTCTAATAAGAGAATTGATTCTCACATTCTCTAAACAAATAATACTTTTTATTATTTTTAATTTATTTTAATAAGGAGAAACTGAGTGAGAACCCCACTCCAGATGGTCTAAGAGTGTTCTATGTATTTTCGAAAGACGTACGGTGAATGATTAAAGAGAGACACAGAAAAGAGCTATTATCCTTTTCCATCAAATCATATAAGGTTTAAAGGCTAAAGAAGGAAAAAGTTAATAAAAAGGTTTGATCCACAAAATTATTAACGGATCAAGTTTTTTTTTTCTTTTTCTACAATACAATGGATCAAGATTAGTTTTTCTTTTCCATTAAGAAAATGTTTGTTTATTGAGTTAACACAAATCTAAAATGTTTTGTATCAAATTAACAAAGAGAATTAGAGAAAAAGATACATGAGTAAAGAGCAAAAGCGTTTTGTTCTTTAGTCGTTGAAGACATATACAAAATCCTTCTCTTATATAAGAATGAGAATTATAGATAATCGATTTACTAACAATCAAATCAATTGTAGTAAACCTGATTTAACAAACCAACTACAACCGATTTGTATTTAGTCTAATACATGTCTTCAAGATGATGAAAAGTATACATATATCATTGTTATCTTGCTAATGATAGAAGCAAATCGGCCAGAAGCTAATAGTAACTTGCATACTGTATTCTCAAGTAAGACCTCTCCTTCTCTAGGTGAATACCCTGGTGGTAGAGACATGTAGATTTCTTCATGTAGGACCCCCATTCAAAAACGCATTAGACACATCAAGTTGAGTAAGACTCCAACCTTTTGTTGCAGCCACTCCAATTAGAGTTTTAATTGTAGTCATCTTAGCTATAGGGGAGGAAGTATCTACAAAATCTACACCTTTTTTTTGGTAAAGCTCTTAGCAACTAACATAGCCTTATACCTTTCTAAGGTTCCATCAGCATTCAACTTACTTTTGTATATCCATCTACATCCTACAGCTTGCTTTCCTTTTGGCAAAGAGCAAATTGTCCAGGTTTCAGAATTCTCTAAAGCAATTAATTCCTCATTCATGACATAAATCCATTCATCGAATCTTTTAACTTGAGAGAAACTAGTCGGTTCAGAGAATAAACTTACAACACAAATGTACGTCTTGTAAACTTTCTAATAGCTGGTCATATGACATATAATTTGCCATTGGAAAAGGTAAATTTATTTATATAATTCTATAGTAGTAGTCGTAGAGATATTTTGGTGCTTTTGTCTTCCTCTTGGATTTCGTGGGGAAGGTGTCTTCAATTTCATCCTTACTGTTTTGATGCTTTGAAGTTGTAGTGAGGTTCTGAACTTCATTTGTGGTTGTACTGAGGTTATCGACTTCATTTGTGGTTGCATCTCTAGAAGGTGAAGAAGTTGGAGAATCACAATTTAAATTGTGTACAACTTCTCTCTCTGTAACTTCAATAGAGAATAAATCATCAATCTGAATCTGATATGTATTATGAAAGGGAAATATTTCCTCGTGAAATTTCACATTGGGAGAGATATGTATTCCATTCTTTTCTAGGTCCATTTTGTATCCCTTGTAACCTGAAGGGTATCCAAGAAACACATGTGGTTTAGCTCGATGATCAAATTTGTGTCTTTTCTTCAAGGATATGGAGCTGTAGATGAGACATCCGAACACCTTTGGAGTCTCATAGTTTGGAACTTTGGAGTTTAACATCTGATAAGGGGACACATTTTTGTGAAGAGTTGTTGGCAATCTATTGATCAAGAAGACCGCTGTAAGTACACAATCTTCCTAGTATTCAAGCGGCATATTACTCTGGAACATCAATGATTGTGGCACATTTAAAATGTGTTGGTGTTTCCTCTCTACTATCGATTTCTGCTTTGGAATTTCTGGACAGCTATGGTAGGATTGGATTCCTTTGGAGCGAAATAAGGCCTCAAACTTCAATTCTGGGGCATTATCGGATCTTACACCCTTTACAATAACTTGATATTGCGTCTCTATCATTGTCAAAAATTCTGGAAATACTTGCAAAACATCACTTTAACGCATTAGATAAATCCAAGTAACATGCGAGTAATCATCAACAATAGTTAAAAAAAAACGATATCCTTCTAATGTTGGGACGGAGAAAGGGCCTCATATATCAATATGAAGCAAATCAAAGGGATTGCTACACATGTTATTCAAAGAAACAAAAGGTAAATGTCTCTGCTTTGCTACAGACAAACACTACAATGAAAAGTGAAAAGTAACATGGTGACATGGTGAGTAGCACCGCTGTCAATTATCCAAGTTTGAGAAGAAAGACTCACACCTGTTGTTCTCATTACTGCTACAAAGTGAAGAGTAAATTTTGAGAAAGCAATACCTGGTAGTGCAGGTTCCTTTCGAAGTAGAGGGATGAAGATCCTGACTTGGTGAAGGAGATAATTTCAAATTGAAATAAGCAATCACTCCCTCAATCTGGTATTTGGATAGACTCTTCAACATTCCTGTAACTCATGTTTCATTTTCTCCAGAATCTGTTAGAGTAATTTGTACCACAGTTGGCTTACTTTGATTCTGTCTTTGCTTGTGTTTGAATCCAGGTGGATAGCCATGGATCTTGAAGCATTTTTCTATGATATGTCTTGTATACCCACTATGACTACAAATTGGTCATTGATTCTTTTGGTTGGACAGAGCTTCATTCACTAAAGCCTCTGTTGTGTTATTTTCTACAAAATGATAGGCAGTAGCACTTGGAACAGCAGGGATGCTTCTCTGACTATGATATTGGTCCAACATATTGTATACTTATGCTAAGTCAGGAACTTTCTTTTGCATAATGATTTGGGTCCTTACATTTGAGTAAAACTCATTCAATCCTGCAATAAATTTGATTACCTTGGTGTGATCTGTCTTTACAGATATCTTTTTGCAACATTGAAAGACTTTACAAATGTTAACACATTCGGCTCCTTCAAGATCGTCCCACAGTGTCTTGAGTTTGGTGTAGTATGTTGATATATCCATTGTGCCTTGTTGAAGTGTCCAGATCTGTTGCCTTAACTGATAAGACCTCGATAGATTGGTTATATGAAATCGCACACACAAGTCCTTCCAAATCTTTGAGGCATTCTCAAAACATAAAATACTTCCATAAATCTATTTGTTAACAAAATTGAGTATCCACGACTTCAC
The DNA here is from genome assembly GCA_023374145.1 of Lepidium sativum. Taxonomy (NCBI): domain Eukaryota; kingdom Viridiplantae; phylum Streptophyta; class Magnoliopsida; order Brassicales; family Brassicaceae; genus Lepidium; species Lepidium sativum. Next base: position 12,939 of record JAKUCM010000130.1, on the reverse strand, counting down.
CATCAAATTACATCTTGACTAGATTATGTAATATAGATGTGTGGAATAAGGTCTAGGAAGGCTCCCATCTACAAAAGCAATCTTGTTGTTTTGCATCTAAAGCTATGTTCATCGCAATGCTCCAAGTAGTATAGTTTGTCCCGTCCAAGATTTCTGATATAAATGGGACTCATGATTGTTCCACTAATTATATAATAGGGAGAGTACTGGATACCTTAGAAATTGAAGCTTTCCAGAGCTATAATATGATTTTCTGAACTCGTATTGCCATAAAGATTCTTTGAGACCGTCGATGCTTGATGCTCTTCACCGGATTAATCTGAGTTATGTGATCTTGTTGTACGAGTTGATAGAGTCAATTTCCTTGACATCGCTGGTCTTTTAGCTCCTATCCGAAGAACAACCGTGATTTAATCTCTGATTTTGGCGGAATAACTAAAATCTTCAAAAGAAAAATAAGAGAAGATGAACTTCCGATTAAAAGGAATAGATTGGAGAAATGGAACGAAATCGAAGATTCCGATCAATAATTGTAACAGAAAGTGTCAAATCATTGCTGCTGCGATACCATATCAAATTAACGAAGAGAGAATTGGAGAAGAAGATACAGAGTAAAGAGCAAAGGTGTTTTGTTCTTTATTAGTCATTGAAAATCGATACAAAGTCATTCTCTTATAATAAGAATGAGAATTAAATATAATCGGTTTTAAAACGATCAAATCGATTGTAGTAAACCAGATTTAGCAAACCAACCATAACCGATTTGTATATAGTCTAATATTTTGGGATAGATTTCATGAATGGAAATCGTAAAATGGGAGTTTACGTACAATCTTGAAACTCAAGTAAATACTTGTTGTTTTGTCGAACACGTGATTGAAGAAGAATCAGAGTAATAACAAACAAAGCATTTTTATTATTAATAAATTACACAACTCATTCGTACATCTGAGTTTCTATGTATCAATAGAAAACAATCTAAGTGAATAGACGCAAACAAGAGACGTAACTATACATAACTCTATATTGTGAATTTTCAAACAATTGCATCTAATCATAACACACATGTTTTGTGATTATTTTATAACTGATGTTAACATACTACAAACATTAAAAATTATGCTAATAACTATAATACTAGAAACTCAATTACTATCGACAATTAGTTGCTTCTTTTGATGCTTTGTATCTTCTTCAACGGAGTCACTTCAGACGCAAACACATGACAACATTGAGACTTTGTTGTGTTTTTTAGCATTATCAAATATTTCATGACCTGGAACTAGTTATGATCCTTGTAAGAGAAATGTGGTTTTGTCATTGTTTTGTTTTTAAATTAAAAGCTGCCTTGATACTTGATGCAGGAAATTAAATATTTTGAGGAGCATGTGCAATTCTCTGAAGCCATTATTGAGATGAGTTTAGGGAACTGACAAAGTTGCCATCGATCAGAGATCTACAAACCAGAAACTTTAAGTTTAATAGAAAGATGCCAACCTGATTTCGCAGCTCCATGATTCCGGCGAGTTACTAAGAAAAGTAGAGTTTCAGATGGTTCAGTTTCTAAATGGAACAGTCTCAAGAGCTTCACAGATGTATGAATGCCCATGCCTAGTCATTGAATCATAATAAGTTGCATTGAAACATAAAGATGGATAATTGTAGTAATAACGGTTGGAACTTAATCTTAGTTTGTGCAAATGAGAAATGCTTGTCTAATATTTGTTGGTTGAGATGCACAAAATAGACTAACCTATATTGTGGAGAAATCATAACAAGATTAAATAACCTATTTTATATCAAATTATTATATGTGTACATGATCACTACATGTTCTGTTACGTCAAAGAGAAGAAACTTGTCAATGGTCAAGTATTCTCTATGATTAATGAACTGATTTTTATCAATTTTGTAACTCCACAATTGATCTTAATGGCTCAAAAACTAATTGAGATTAATGAACATTATAGACCACAACAATGAAGATATAAAGTCTCATCTCTCTCATTCACTAAAAGATAGAGATATGAAAAATATCAACAATCTCCTCACTTTCTTTACCTTTATTTTTTTCATGGTTTGTTTTCATGAGAGTACAACACAAAAAAAGTGTTTGTTTGATTATGTTATTGGGTTGTGCAAGACATAATAGTTGCAGTTGTATCATGGGATACGGATCGCCATTGATATGTCACACTATGGGGAGTGTACTGAATTAATGAAAGAGATTTATCTCGCCTCTGTAAATCTCATTCCTAATTTTTGTATCGGTATGGTATATTTATTTATTTATTATCAATTTATTTCATGTAATTTTTTCATAAATTATCAGTTTGCCCAATTGTAGAACTTGCGTTCCTACAATCTTAATTCTATAAATTAAATATAATTGATTTGTGAAACTAAAACATAATCATTTATAACCAAATTTAACTTTGGGTATTGAGAAATTTAAATTTAAATTGTTTGACCAGATTTTTACCTTGGTTATTAAATTAATCAATTTCAACCGGGTTTACTTAATTTGAACAAGAGCATATAAAAGAAATAGATTCAAACCAAATTCACTTAATTTGAATCAGAAATTAGTTCTGGTCAAGGCAAATCTAATTTAATAATTTTTCTCTTTGACTTGAAAATCAAGTTGAGTTTTTGTACTCAAGAAATATGAACACATATTTTGTGTATTGTTTTTTTTTGTTTCCTCCAAGGTATGTATTTTTGATAAATACTAAACATATACTTATCAATACAAAGAAACCAAACCATGTTTCTTCTTATTGTTTTCTTATTGCTCTTCAAATTAGAAAAACCTTGAAAATAAGAAGAAAATTGTTAAACTGATTACGTTTAACTTTTACACAAAAAACTGTCTGTTTTAATTTTTAATTCTTCAATACTTGAAAGTTTTCTCTTTCTATCAACACATATTCGTATGAATATGTGACTTACTTACAAATCAAAATGAAATTTGATCAAGAACAAAAGAATTCAGCATGAAGGTGTTCTTTTTTTTCTTCTTTTTTTCCTTTTGAATTTTTTTTTCTCTTGTTCTTTTTTTTTTCATTTTAGAAATCAAATAAATGGAACCAAGTTTTGATTAGTCTCATATTTTATTTAAAACAAAAAATCAATTACATTCCCAAGAGGTAAATCTGATTCAAAACAATAAATCTCTAGTTCTTGTTTTCATGACAAAAACACTTCACAAAATATTCGTTTTCATTAGTGCAATAAGCACAAAAACAAAAAAGAATATCATTTTTTCTATGAGAGAAACCAATCCCGACACTATGGTAACCCACTTGGCTATAAGTTGGAAAATTCGCAATCTCGATAATGGTCAATCTAAGAAGACAATGACATAAAATCATTCGACAATTGATCTCAAACAGAATTATCTCAATAAATAATATCCAATTGGGAAAACAAATTCAAGCAGAATCTGATAAGTGCACTAAGAGATTCATGTCTCTACCCAGTACCTAGGATGATTACCAGTGCTTCATGTATGTGTAGAGGATAAGCATTTGCTTTTAATGGTTTTGTCATGGCTTTGAGATATAAGTGGAGTATTATAGGATGTTCCTTGAAACAAAGCTAATGGCAAATCACCTTGTGAATGTGAAATGGGGTCGTTTCTAGGAACAAAGTTCATGCTATATTTTCCAAATTCACTCATGATTAACCAAACATGTTCATGGCCAAAATGAACACAATAGAAAACCTAGTTCGGTGAGAAAATGAAGTTGTTTTATAGTTGTTGTCTAGGTTTACATCAAAGTGCGGAAGGTTCAAGACATCATGTTTACTTTCTGGTCGAGTAAATCCGATAACTATTATTGATGACTGGTTTAATGCTGCAAAATGCTACCAACTCATTTAAAGTGGATTTTTTGTTTGTACTCTTAAAATTCATTTTTCGAGTCTACATGTGTTTAGAGTCATTTTAATTCATGTGGGGGATTGTTGGAACTCAATTTGAGTTGGTGTGAATGAGAAATGCTTGTCTAATGTTTGTTGCTTGAAGTGCACAAAATAGACTAGCTTATATTGTGGAGAAGTCATAACAAGATTAAATAACCTATTTTATATCAAATTATTATTTGTGTATATGATCACTACATAAATTTTAACTTGGTTAAAAGTAAAAAAATTTCTTTTGTCGATAGTCAAGTATTCTCTATAATTGATGAATTGATTTTTATCAATTTTGTAATTCCACAGATCTTGATGGCCAAAAAATTAATTGAAATTAATGAGCATTATAGACCGCAACAATGAAGATATAAAGTCTCATCTCTCTCATTCATTGAAAGATAGAGATATTAAAAGTATCAACAATCTCTTCACTTTCTTTTCCTTTATTTATTTTCATAGTTTGTTTCCATGAGAGTACAACACAAGAAAACGTTCGTTAGATTATATTTTTGGGTTGTACTAAACATAATTGTTGCAGTTGTATTATGAGATTCGGATCGCCATGCAGCCGTCACACTTTGGGGCGTTTACTGAATTAAGGAAAGAGATTCATCTCGCCTCTGCAAATCTCATTCCTAATTCTTGCATCGGTATAATATACTTATTTATTTTTATCGATTTATTTCATGTAATTTCTTCATAAATTATCTTTTTGCCTTTTTGTAAAACTTACGATCCTACAATAACTGGGATAATAGGTCGTTAGATCTTAAACATCACGAGATTTAATATTACTATTACGTAGATATGACATTCTTCCATGATAATTTGGGTAGTTTTGATTGAACTTTGTTTCCAGTCTCTTGTTTTAAACATGTTCTAGCACGTGAATGTTGTAATTTTTTGGGGGTTAAATTGTTAATTATATCATCAAATAACCAGATCAAGCATTAGCGGACACAAGTATATCATAGGTGGGGATAATAACCAAAACCAAAATATCAAACCGAATTGAACTAATTTTTTTGGATTGGTTTGATTTCGATTTCTAGAAAAAACAATTTAATTCTAATATTTAGATAATTTCAGTTTTTGATTTGGTTACAAAAACCCGAAAGTTATCAAATATGAATCAAAACTACTTAGTATAATAATACTTTGGTAACTTCTGGTCACAAATAATCATGTTTGTTTGAGTATTTGATTACTTTTAATAAAAAGTAAATATATTCAACCGAACAAATATTATTTTGGGACTAATTCGGTTCTATTTTTTCGAAAGCAAAACTAAAAGTAAACCAAATTTAATCGTTCCTATTGATTATCACATTTTTAAAACCACAAGAAACATAAAACAAAAGAAAGAATAACTGAATGCTTATAATTTGTGTTCCAAACTAAAAGATGGTTCTGAATCCGTCGAGATCAAGTACATGATGTTACTAATTGCATATCCTGTGCCAAAAAGAAAGTAAAAAGCGTGAATAGATATATTTTTTTTAAAAGAATAACTCATGAGATAAAGTCGGAAAAAAATAAAAGTCATAAGATACTTTGATTAGTAAAGTTTTTTATAAAGTTGAAGCAATGTTAAAGTTTTTTATAAATGCTTACAGTTTTTTCTTTTGATATAAGATACTTTTTTCTTAAGAATTTAAACAATGTTCTCATATTTTCTTTGTGGGATGTTTTTAGGGTTTTTCTAAAGAGATGTTCTAATTTTTTGTTTTCCTATTTATGTTAGGTTTATTTTTTTTTTCCTATTTAGATTTTTTTTTCAACGGTAAATTATATTGGGCCACAACTGGCCGACCCAATAGCCAAATTCCTATATAATGTAGGCAGGGGACTCGATCCCTGATTGTATAAATGAGTTGTCTTAGGTAGACTTACCGTTTCACTACAAGAAAACATGGACGAATCTGACGCCCATAGCTGTCAGAAGTGGTAGGAAAAAGTGATTTTCCGACCACCGTTGACGGAAATGTAGTCGTCGGTACAAGATGGTCGGAAAAAAGATAATGGTCAGTCCTTGTCGGAATTTTCCTACACCAACACGTTGTCAGAAATGGCGTCAGTGGTCGAAGGAAACAAGTCGTCGCTGGTGGTCAGAAAGTAGCCGTCGCTGGTGGTCGAAAACGGGCCGTCGCTGGTGGTCGGAAAAGGGCCGTCGCTGGTGGTCGGAAAGGAGCCGTCGCTGGTGGTCGGAAAATTCCGACCACTTCCTTCGACCCACGTTATTATAATATTATAATTAAATTATTTTTATATTAATTTGTATATAATTTATAATTATTAAATTATTATAATAAATTTTGTAATTAAATTTATTTGAATTATAAAATAAATAAAGTATTATTAAAAGAAAAATATTTATTAAATTATTTGTTTTATACATATTCTTAATCTAGTTACGCGACGATGTGAAAGACATAAAATCTTCTCGAAATTTAGAGAATTCGAGCATCTGACGCTCAAATTCCCGTAATTTGGCGTTGTTCTCTTCAGCCTGGCGCTCCATCTCCTCTTGTTTGAGTCGCATCTGGTTGAACTGCTCCCGTTCTGACGGCATCAGGGAACTTTGCGTCAGGCGAGCTGGCACTCCATCAGAAGTCACAAGGTTGCCAAGGCCGAACGGTCGACCTTTCTTACGGGGAGTAAACTGTCGAAATATGAGAATAATTAAAGTAAAATAAAGTTTGTAATTATTTAAGTTAAAATTGATTGTGCGACAATATTTAATTAGGAGGGAAAAATAAAATACCAAGAACCACCGTTCGGATCGAGCACGGGAATGTGACGACGACCTTCTGCAGTGAGGAGTTGCTCAATCGTCAAGTTGGCCATAGAGCTTTGTGGTTGGGAATCCGGAGCTGAATCCTGGACATGACTCGGACTCTGTGTCTGGTCTGAGTCAAGTACACCACATAAGTGTCTCTCAAAGTCACTGTAACTAGACCTGGAAAAAATAAAATTGGAACGACTTATTTTTAAAAATTAATTGAAATTAGTAATAGGTTGTAAATACTTTTATAAGTATCATGAAACTTATTAAATTATCCATATACTTAAAATTACCTATAAAATTTGGAAAAAAATATATACAGATTTTTTAAAATACTATATTTTTTAGTATAATACTATATCATTTATTATTAAAATACTGTATTTTTAAAAATATTTTATTTTTTATTAAAATAATTTAATTTTTAAAATACTGTAATTTCGTATAATTAAAAAAAAATTGAAAAAAAAAATCGAAGAACGAAGAAAGCGTGAAGAGCGAAGAACGAAGAAAGCGAAGAGCGAAGATCGAAGAAAGCGAAGAATGAAGTCACACACGAACCAGAGCAAGAGCGAAATCAACCATGATTGTAGAGCAAGATCGACGAAATCACGAACTAAAACGGCTAAAATCACGAACTAAAACGGCGAAATCAATCGCGAAACCTCATTCACCACAAATCATTTCCAAAAGCAAATTCACAAAACACCAACATAAACCCAAAATTCGCGCAAGGATTACACCCAACCACACATCCAATTCTTACTTCTAACTGTTTAACCAACCTCATTCAAGCATTTCTCAAAATCACTTTCTAAAAATTTGAGAAACAAAATCAAAATTGTGAAGGAAAAGGTGGGGAAACTTACATGGGTTGAGTGGACGGGAGGAAATGGAGGGATTCCGGTCACGGAATGGCTGTAAGTGGAGGAGGTGAGTGGCTGTAAGTGGAGGAGTTGAGTGTCAATGGCGGAGGAGAAGGAAAGAGATGAAGATGGTGTATTTATGTCGGAGATGGTCGGAGGTGGTCGGTACCCGTCGGACCGCATGGCAACACCCCGATTTTCACGAAAATTATGTTCGCGCCTCTTGCCCTCCTCTTTCCCCCCTCTTTCCCGTCAGTAATGGTCGGTTTTCACTTCGTCCGACCGGAACCGACCGTTTCTCGTATAAGTTCTTACACTTATCACAAAATTATGCACACTTATATCTATTAATAATTATGTCTAAAAATTATTTTGAAATGACACATAATTATTTATAACACTTTTTTACATATTTAACGGTTTCATAATACAAATTGTTAAACACAAAGTTATTCAGAAGTAGAATCGTAGTCGTTAGACGCGTCTGTAGAACTTCCGGTTGACTCTCTACCAAACTCTCCTATATAGTCATCAGAGTCATCATGTACTGTAGCATCAGCGTGTTCTGTGACATCTACACACAGATCGATACCAAGAACAATATCAAGCGGTCCAAGTATATCCGGTGTTGCTTGCTGCATAGGATCATGTTATGCAGGTCCATTCAGTCTTCCACATGACACATCAAACACTTCGACACCACTCTCCCATAATTGATTCAACTCATAAATTAGTGGTTGCAAGAACACATCTATTGATTTTCTGGGATGATCAGGCCCTGGTACCACAATTGTCACGTACAAGAATTCTGACTTCATACAAAGTGATGGTGGTAAATTGTATGGTGTAACAATCACCGGTCAAACAGAATATTGTCTTCCATGTTTCCCGAACGGACTAAACCCATCTGTACATAAGCCAAGATACACATTCCTGCTTTCTGCAGCAAAATCTTGATAAACAGAATTAAAATGTTTCCATGCTTTCGCATCTGAAGGGTGTGTAATCTCTCCTTGGGAATTGTGATCCGCATGCCATCTCATTGCAGCAGCAGTACGCTCTGACTAATACAACCATTTTAACCTGTCTCCTAGTGGCAAATACCATATCCGCTTGTACGAGACTCGATTTCTACCCCCTGTTTCCTGAAACCGAGGTTTACGACAAAATCGACAATGTAACATATCTGAATCTTCTCTCCAGTAAATCATACAATTATCGATACAGATATCTATCATCTCGTACGATAACCCAAGTCCGGCAACCAATTTATGCACCTCGGTGTAAGAACTTGGGGCTATATTATCTTTCGGTAGAGTCCTGCTAAACAAATTAGTTATTGCATCTACACATGACTCAGCTAAATTGTAATCTGTCTTGATGTTCATCAAGTCAGTTGCAGTCGATAATGGTGATATGCCATCCTCGCACCCACCGTACAGCGGCTTTTTCGCTGCATCCAACATATTATAAAAACTCTGTGCTTCAATATTTGGTTCTTCCCCTCTGTTTGTTCCCACCTCAAAATCAGGTATATTATCCCTCAATGCATCGTTCACCATCTGAATTGAACCAATTATGTTTTCTGAATCAACTCTCGATTCCACCACTACATCCCTCTCAAAACATTCAGTGGAACTTCTTACATTACCAATACTTCCAAAATCTTCTAGCATAGTTCCGCCACTACCAAAACCACATTCTACATTTGCACTAGTACTTGCAAAATTAACCATAGCTGGGTTCTCTCCATACGAGTACCATACTTTATATCCCGGCATAAAACCTCTACTATATAGATGCAGCCATACTTGTTTTACAGAAATAAATCTCATATTTTTACATTTAGTGCAGGGGCAGTACATCTTACCAGTTTCACGAGTTATGCTTTGATTTCCGGCAAACTCCATAAATTGTTTCATCCCTGCTGCATACACTTCGGTAAGTAACCCCGTCTCCGGATCGTATCTATCTTCATCCATCCAAGCCCGAAAATTGATATTTGCCATTATGTTTGGTAATTTATGCAAAAATGATGGTGTTGAGGGAAGAGGATCGTGTAAGTTATATATAGAAGTAAATGCCTACCATTTCCGATGGGTACTAACGCATCTACCTGTTTTTGGTTACAATTGAAAACGACACATGCGGAACTTTTTGTACTGGTCACGTCGGTAACCGTCGGAAAGAAGTACTCATCGGTTGTGGTCGGAAAATTTTCGACAACAACCGACAACCGTCGTCGGTAATGGTCGGTAAATATATATGGTCGGTGTTGGTAGGAAATTACCAACCACAACCGACCGCATCTCGAACTTTGGTTTACGCGTTGCTTATGGTCGGATATGTTGTCGGAATAGTCCGACCCAATCCGTGCCGTCGGAAATGCGGTCGGATTTCTCAATGTTTTCTTGTAGTGTTTGTCATTAGGGTAAAAGCCATTTGCTCCTATTTAGGTTTAGATTTACATAAACGTACTACACTTTTAAAATAGTATACTAATTAAATTGAAAAGGGTGAATTTGTCTATTTACAATTTTTAATACTCTATGCTTAGGAATAGCTCTATTTAAGAACATAGAGCTATTGAGCGTTATAGCATTATAGAACCCTCTATGCTCTCTATTATGTTTTAGTGAAATAAATTCGATTGGTAGATTTAAAGCATTAAGCTCCCTATTATGCTCGACCAATCAAGCCCAAAGTAAATAAAATATATATGATAAGCGGTACGTATTAAATCAAATATATGACTCCTAATTCTATTCGAATTAATAGACTAGGCGGTTAGGGTAAAAAATAGTGAATATAAATATAACAGATGATGACCATTCTATGCATGAGATATATTTTTGTGAAAAATCAATATACATTGGAATCATTTTTATTTATATAATATTTATATGTAATATTTTTTTTATGATTTGATTTGTATATAAAAATTTATTGATTTTATATATATCTTGATATCCTAAAGATCAATTTATATCGATGACTAGTGGTGTAGACTAGTGGTGTAGACGAAATATAGGTCTTTATTGGGAGTAGCTTTTAAACTGGGTTCTGTTTTTTGTTTTTGCAGAAACCATGTTTTAGCCAATCATGATTTTGAAAAAACAGTTTTTCAAAATCTAAAACAGTTTCTACGTTGTATCATATCATTCAAGTTTTTGTTTTTTTTTTCTCCTAAAACCTAAGAAAATTGGTTTTTAAGAAATCAACGTTAATTTCGCCAAAAAACAAAAAAACCAACTAATTAATCTAAAAACTAAAACCAAAATCTAAAATCCAAAAACTAAAATCTAGAATCCAAAAACTAAAAACTAAAAAAAAAAAGACAAAAACTAGTGCATCCATTCATAGCCATATTTTTTTTTATTTCTTTTAATTTAGGTTTTCATGCATTACAATTTTTGTATATAAACTTTTTCAACTCGTGTCATTTAGGTTTTTAGACATGCATTTCATTTATGTTTTTAGATCCTAGTTTATTTCTCATATTTATTTGAAATTTTAGATTTATGTTCATTTAGATTTGTAGACATGTGTTCATTTAGGCAAACATGGATTATGTGTCTATTTTAGTCTTTAAACTTATATTTTAATTTATTAACTAAAAAATACCTAGGCCGAGGACAGGTGGCCCAGTGGTGTAGTCACTTTACAAATCTTCAAAGCACCAGGGATCAAACCTCCTACCTGCAGTAATAGGAGAGGATTTAAAAGTCAGTAGGCTAGTTGACAAAAACAAAGAAAAAAAAACAAAAAAATAACTACAAGTGCGCAAATATAAATCTATGCATATTGATGTTTCTAATAAATTACAATAATATTCATATATCAGTGTATCTACCTACAAATGCGTATTAATGTTTATTATTTTTATTTTACTTGGTGTTTTAAGACAAAGTATCAGATGAGTATTAAATAGAAGAATGACCTTCATCGGTATAAATTTTTCTATAAAGGTTAAAATATTAAGATAGAAATTGATTAGGAATATCTCTTATATAATATACCCTAAGTATTAAGAATTAGTTATGATAAGATGTTATATTTATTTACATTATATAACTGAAAGATTAAATGTTAAGTTTGAAGTTAATATTAAGTTTAAAATTAATACTAAGTTTAATATTCATTATGTTGATTATGACTCGATATAAAATCATATGAAAGCGATATAACATATTAATGATAAATCGATATAAAATAAAAATCATATGAAAGCAATATTACATATTGATGATGACTCGATATAAAATTATATAAACTCGATATTTCATTACAGTTTTTTATTATTTTGTTATTACTCGATATAATATATTAATGATCTTAATTTTTTATTATATTAAATTTCAAACAAAATAATAATATTTTGTTGATGATAATAATCGATTATATAATGTTATCAACAAAAAATCATTTTTCCTATAATTATAGGAGATAAAAAATATATGGAACTATTATTTTCTACTAACAAATTTGTCACAACACTTGTTAGACCAAAACAAACTAATATAACATGGTGTTTAAGTTAATATTATGGTTTTATTATATAAGAGATTGTTTTATATTTATACATTTAAGTTACAACAAATCCTTATATATTAAAAGTAAAAAAAACTAATAATATTATGTAGATAAAGATACTAATAATAATCCATTAATTATTTTTGTTAAATTTTGTCAAGAAATAAAAAATTGTTTTATTACTATTATAAAAGATACAAACCAGTTAACATTATAGTTATATTATATATAGAGATGATAAGAAATTAGGGTTAGAGGCAATTACATATAAGACATGAAATGGAAGTGTCTTATCTAAAAAATAATAATAGAATCTTAAATTATTAAAATAGTCTCTCAGTAAGGGTAAAAAAGTCTTTTATTTAAGAGATTATGATTAGAAGTTCCAAAAGTATTAAAAGACTCTTACAATAAAAAAATATTATATATTATTTTTCATTATATTTTTTTTTATGAGAGACTCTGGTAAAATATGCAACCACCACCAGGCTTTCTTCCACCAAACTCTAAACTTGTGTGTCTTCTAAGAAGTCATTGTATGGTTTAAAACAGGCGCCATGGTGTTGGTTTGCAAAGCTTCGCACAGCTCTAACGGAGTATGGTTTTTTGGAATCTTATTCGGATTATTCCTTATTCTTACTTCGTCGTGGTTCGAGTGAAGTCTATGTATTAGTGTACGTGGACAATCTTATCTTTGGAAGGAATGATGTGAAGATGATTGATCAATTCAAGATATACTTGGGTGAGTGTTTTCATAAGAAAGATCGTGGAATGTTGCAGTATTTTTTGGGAATGGAAGCTACACGAAGAGCTGATGGTATTTTTCAGTCTCTC
>JAKUCM010000129.1:0-217255 GCA_023374145.1 Lepidium sativum | reverse complement strand
GCACTAAATGAAGATGTGGAATCTCACCCATCTCTAGTTGAAAAATTTAGGATATTGATTGGGTCCTTGTCGATTCAATGATTACTTGTTGACATAAAAAAAAAAAAAAAAAGTAACATGAAAATAAAATTTAGTTAGATTGATTTTGATTGTTGTCAAGAAGTAGGTGATCAATCTCACCAAAAAAGCAGGTGATCAATTGGTTTGTTCTTGATCTACCTAGATACCAAGTGGTAAGTTTGAATCCACATGTTTCTGTTGGAATATTTAGATTATGAATTGGTGCTTGTCAATCCACTAATTGACTGTTGACAAAAAAAAAAATTTGATTGCTTGTTAAGAAAAGAATTTTAGTCCATGAGGTTTTTTGTGTATGCATAAACAATAGTTACACGTCATAGAACTACTATGTAAACATTCTTTGTGTGTTGCCTCCCAAAATAATACATAGGAGATTTAAGAACAAATTTCATACACTAGAAAAATCCGGTTCAACTGGTTTTTGAATGGAAGACATCATACCAGAATCCGAACCACTACGCATGAACTTTCCAACATGCACGGCTAGGCTAACCGTCACAGTCTGAAAGCTATTATGAAATTCCTCTTTTGCCCTCAGTTCAGTCTTGTGTTTCCTCTTCTTATACCGTCTCCAAGCAGATTGAACAAAACAAGCGGCCCAAGTCCTCCATTGATGCGAGTAAAACCTAAACTTATGTCTTAATTGCTTAGTGTGTAGTCTTCTAAACTGTGAAGCCACAAACTGCAAATCTTCAGCTCTGAGTGCAAAAGCTTCAACTTCACAAACAGCTTTAACTGTGCGTGTGGATGATGGTAAGATCACAACAGGACGAGGATCTAGTGCCCATGTAAGCAACTCTTCGCCACAGAAATCACCCTGTCCAATGATACAAGAGTTGAAGAACCCTGTTCTGCCTCCATTTGTTGTGTATGAATCTAGATGGCCTCTGATTATGAAGAGCATTTCGTTAACTGGATCACCTTCTCTCACAAGAAACGTACCATCCGTACATAATGCTGGTTTTAGCCTCTCGCAAATCGCATCAAGCATTCTTTCGTCCATTTGATCAAACAATGGTACCTGTTTTCACAACAACTCTCATAACTAGAATTTGAGAAGCTAGTGATCATGAATTTATCTTTGTAAGATAGAAAACTTACTCGACGAACAAGATCGAAACAAAGATGGCGTTTGATATCTCTTCGAAGATCAAGAGGAAGACTTATCAATAAAGCTTCTTCATCGACTCCTCTTGTGGCTAACCATTTGTAATGATCGTATTTTCTTATGGCTTGCCTTAGATCAGAAGGAAGCTGTCTATGGTGCATCCATTGCTCTGTATCTGTTCGTCTTATTCTCCATTCTTCAAGTCTCATTGTCGTTGACTGTAAATATGTCTACAAAAAAAACAAGTTTTGATCAGAGAAGTGTTTGAAATGAGTTACAAGTTTATGGCAAGGTTTTGATGGTCTCACTTGCATATTTCCTATAAGCAATGCAAAGAGAACAAGACCGAGAGTAGCAATGATGATGGCAAAGAGAATTTCACCAGCGTAAGTGCTTGTGGAGAGATTTTGTCCCAAAGAGCTGAAGAAAGCTAAACAGATTACTGATAATCGAAATAGTGTAAGAAAAAACAACATCTGCAATTTTGAAATGGTCTCTGTTGAATCACCTGAGGTTCTTTAAGCCCCACCAGAGACAGTAAAAGTACTTGTTTATGAAGTTTGATGAAGTAACACTTGAAGATACTGCATCTCCATATATACCAAAGTCATAAAGTCTATTTCTCGGTTCACAAATTTTTGTTATATTGCTCAATTTGAACCAAGAATTTCTTTTCAGATCTTCTAATTCTCTGCACTCGAAGAATTGGTATTGACAAACCGGTTTCTCGATGTTGCAAGCATGTCTCCAACAAGCCTCTTCCCTCTCTACTGCAAGCAAATACCAACAAGCTCCCAAAACCTGGACAAGAATTGTTCTTTTTTGAGGTCTTTGCAAGGAAACAGATAAGCAGGTTCAATCTGCTACATTCAGTCCTAGATTAGATAAAGAAGACCGATTATAGCTTCTTACATGGCTTGCTAACATATATAGCATGAGGTTATAAGCAGCTCCAGCCCAAGCAGTCTCTGTAACAACACCAGTGGCTTTAATGATCTGGCGAGAGAGCGGGAATATTAGGAACATTCTTGGAGCATACTGACAAATTATGATGAATCTAAGAACGTTCTTGGTGTTTGTCATTGGTGAGCCTCGTAGATTAGGGATTACAATCCAAATCAACACCTGAAAATGTAACAAACCAAGGTTCTTCAAGAGTCTAAGAATCACTGAAGCTGGATGATATAGACATAAACATGCATACCTGAGGTAAAGGTAAAGCAGCAACCAGATGAATCCAGAAGCTTTTGTGGAGATATCTCCAAGCAATCTTTGTTGAATCAATCACAAGCTCTCCTCTACCGAATACACGAGAAGGAGGTGCAATATAAGCTGTTCTAAAACGTATAACAATCTGAGCTACATAAAAAACATCAGCTAAAGATCTAATTAGTGTGAGAGCCACTTCGAGTCTGATTCCAATGGTGATACATGCTTCATTTCTCATAACCGGTAAGAAGAAAAACAGAGGATCCACGAATAGAGAAACCAAACATGCTATGAGAAATATCTTGTTCCATCTTCTGATTGTTTGTCCTCGAGGATCAAGTATATTGGTTTTAACTCTCTCAAAATCCTCAGAGAACACTCTGGACAGTACTTTAGCTTTCAAAGATTTTCCTTTACTCGTTATCTTCATATTCGTTTTACAAGGGGTTTGAGTTCCATTGATTTTGAACTTGACTTTAACTCCAAATTCACCTCCATGAACAACTTCTTCATCTTCTTCGAATCTATAACATTATAAACGGGTTCAAAAGCTTAACAAAAGAGAAGAAAGATTTATAGTGACAAGTCCTAACCTCGCAGATCTCGAGTTACCATAATCCATTTTTTTGCTTTATTAAATCCTCTGCCTCTAATCTGATTAAGGGCACGAGAAATATCAAAACTTTACAAGTGTTGATATTTTGAACCGTGACTTTGATCAATGAAGAAACCATATAAGCCAACTTGGAACATCAATTTCCCAGAAAATTTAAAGCCGGATCAGACACGTGTGTATTACAGACAACTGTACGAAAGATCAAATCCGAATGACAATAATGATAAGGAGAAATGATTAGCAAGTTAAGAGACAAGCCTAAATTTGGTTAAAAGAGGAAATAGATGAGACTAATTTGGTTTAGGAATATTGATCGAAATGATTGATGAGCAGAAAGATGCGATAAGAGTTTTAGTTGCTTAGGTCACAAGTAAAAAGGCCGTAAAACCCTCAAGACTACTTTTATGGGAACTTTCGATGTAAAAAGAAATAAAAAATAAAGTTGAAATTAAGGCACCGACACAACACAAACAAAAGAAGCTGTAATCGAAAACCAGAAGTAGGATTCTTTTTCCAAATAAAAGAAGTGGACCAAAAATGAGAAAATGTGGCGAGAGAAAGAAATTAGAATTAATTTAAAATAAATAAGGAGAGACAAAACGGATAAATCATAGCTCTTAAGCTTTCTGCAAATTGAAAATTAACTTTTATGTTTTTTTTTTGTTAACCGAATTAACTTTTATGTAGAAAATAAAAAGGTTTGTAATGAACTTCTGTGTATTGACAAAGTGGAATATTTTTGGAATGAATCACATACTTATTACTACCCTTTTAAACGTAGTTACTGTCGAACTATATTTGCTTACATGTATCATTATAATATAAAGTATAAATCCAAATGATGACAAAAACAAGCTGGGATCTTTGGGAATAAAAAAATTAAAATAAACAAAGATATCTTGCTTCTGAAATTATATATATATGTTTGTTAATTTATAGAATATTATGATAGAATAAACTATATAAAAAGTATATGAGTACCTTAGTTTTTTAGTCCGGTGATTATGATGATCAATTAATAATTTTGGTATCAAAGATTAAATCAAAAAATTCTAGTCAATCTAATTATAAACAAAAAAAATTAAGTTTGAGTTTAATATAGTCAATCAAAAAACTCTTAAGCGTTTAACGACAATGAGAATACACTCCAAATTATTATTTTCACATGTGGATATATCCTAAGTTGAAATATTTAACTATTTAGTGATAATGAAACATAATCTCTAACAAAAATGAAAATAGTGTGAAAAACAAAGATTACACACAAAAGTTGAAATATATAAATATTTAGCGATAAATCAGACATAAGTCAAGTCAGAAGTACATTCCATAAATCCAAAAATCACAACATTAACAAAATAAATGGAAACTTTACTGTATTTTTATTGTTATAACTTGTAACAATCATTTAAGCCAATGACCAACTTTAAACAAGCTTCGGTTCAATTAACCTTTGGGTAAATGCCCTTAAATTCGAAACCATACATTAACTCTATAGTTGGCAACAAAGAAAAAGTATTAAGGGATGAGAGCAAATATCACATCTAATATTATAGTTCACTGATACTCATGTATATGTAAAACATTTGGTACAGAATTTAATCAACTTTGATTAGATTTTTTCCATGAATTTGGAATATTGTTTCTGCGTTAGTCGTAACTAAATTTATTTGAATGCCATGAAATCTCATTTAAGATAATGTCAGAAATCTTAGTCTTTCAAACCTGCGTAGATGTTTCATATGATATGAAAATAATCTACAAATGTTTACATTTGTTGAATTAGTTGGATTGGCCTAGATTATTCATATTATAAAGAAAACAAATACCAACTACAAACATATTCTGCTTTGCTTACGTTGACTTCAACATGTGGGAGATTTGTTATTAGAGAAAGACATATTTATTTACTAGATTATAAGTTGAGTGTCTGTACATCAGTAACATGGATATTAAGTAAATAGAGAGTTCAAATTAATTCGATATTGCTGGTATGTTAGATCCGAGGAGTTGACTTGTTTTTGGAATCCAGCCACGTGTTCGTACCAGTTGCTGCACGTTGAAAAATGCACATTATGTTATCAGTATCATCACTTTTCAATCACAATAACTTTAAATATATATGTATTGTTATAATCATCCATTTTGTATCTTGGTGATTCAGTTCCCACACATATATGTTAAATATTTTAGATTTAATTGAAAAAATGTTAAAATATTCGTTTAAATTTAAATATTGGTAGAGTATAAGCTTAAGTTTAAATACAGTGATAATACTGTTTTAAATTCATATGCTGTTAAAATGCTCAACTAAATTTGAATGTTGTCAAATTACTCATTTAAAATAGATTATTGTTATGATGCTCGTTTAAATTTGATTTAGATGCTAAGTAATATTCATTTAAATTTTATTTAAATACTGGTAGATTTTATTTCTAATATGGATGACTATGCTACAATATTACATACCGTGTAGTGATACAATACACATTATTATAAAGTATAAAAAAATTATAATCGATAAGAAATATTGTTAATAAATAGAAATTACTGTTGACATAATATCAGATATGCAAACTTGAGTAAAGGATCTGAAAGTGTCCAATTATGATCTTAGGGCAACTAATCTTTTCGTAGATTACGCCACATATACTCAAAATTCTAGAGAGAATTTGTTGAGTTACTAAGACATATACTTGAGAGGTATACATAAGTTTGTTCCCCTGAAAAGAAACAAAAAGTAGAATATTGAAAAATGGTAAAATATATGTTCCTATTAGGAACTGATTTTCCCATAGCTAAAGTCATATATATTCCAAATTCTAGGGGTACAAATGGTAAGTGACTAATTTTGTTGACAATTTTTTTTCAAAATATAACACAATTAGTATATTATTAAACATTTAAGTTTAGCTTATAATTATCACTACATAATATTAATTTATCAAAAAAAAAAACTATTAAACACTTTAGATGGATAATCCCAACTTGTCCAATATATAGTGAAAAATTATAATTTTTTGTGGATATGTTTTAATTTTGTTTTGTTAGTGAAGAAGAAGAGAAGAAGAAATATATATAAAAAGAAGATGAAACAAATCTTCTTATGAATGAGTAGATAAAATTATTGTAGAGCATGTCATACAATATATTTGCAGTTAGATAAGATATACACATGATGAAATAACCATCTTTTACACTAAAAATGAAAAAAAAAGAAAAAAGTATTCGATTCACATGCAAAAAGTAGAGAAAGCAAATACAAAATGCAAATGAACTTGTAAACGTAGAAAAATAGCAAACTTGTCAGATCCTTTCCACAACATTGTTTAAGTGGTAAATCTGGAAAAAATAGTGGAATCAAAATTGTAGTCAGTTTTATAAAGGGAATGAACAATTTTGGACAAAGACTTATATTAGAATATATCACATACTTCTTTTTGGTTATATAAATGCAGTTGAATCTAACTTTGTCGTCAAAGGAAAAAGATCTCAAAACTTATTTTTGGATTGCATCATGGTTATATAGATGCAGTTGAATCTAACTTTGTTATCAAAGGAAACAAATATTGAATCACCAAAGTTCATCATGGTCATTCATTAAACCCCACGAGATATGCTTGAGAAAGAAAATAACATGTGTTACATGTTATCTTGAAAAATTGATCATGAAGCCATCACCAACCAAGATAGAGATTGAATCACCAAAGTTCCTTTAACATATTCAATTTGATATACGTGGACATATACATACACCATGTGGACCTTTCCACTATGATATTCTGTTGATTATAACTTTTTCCCACATCGATTGTTTAGTAATCATGTACCCCCTCATCACTAGTGTACATAAAACCCTTATGTAATAGTTATAATTTATAAAAATCAAATAAAGTAAAATATCACAGATATCTCTCAACTTTTTAACACCAACAAATCATATTTTTATATCGGTCCCAATCTTCATTATGTCCCGTTATGGTCCAACATGGGCCAACTAAACTCCACATGAACCATTATATGATAGCATTTTACAAAAGAGATGTTCAAAACTTTTTGTTTGCATTTTCATATCCAACAAGGATTCGAGATATTTTTCTCTTTTCGTGTCAGCGTCTGAATTTATAAAGTTAAATGTCTTTAAGTAATGTATATATATATATATATTAGAGTTTGTAAAATACTCTTGAAAAGAGTTTAATGGCACAATGGCTACTAAAGTAAGACAACTATATTATCTTCCACACTACTGTAGTTTGAATCTCACTGGAGCGGGCAATTTGTTTTATCTTTAACAATTTGCTACTAATATGCGACTGCAAACAAATAATCGATTGCTAATATTTGATTGTGTTGTTGCCACTACATATTTAGTGGTAAATTAGTAGAAAATTTGCTACTAATTTACCTATACATTAACTTATTTTTGAGACCTTCCGCTACCTTGAGTGTTGGTCGAAATATCATCTTGTAGAAACATTCCTTCGCTGATTTCAAAGATCACTTCTTTGCCAAACATACATGGAAATCAATTCAAGTGACTCATCTTAAAGTCAAATGGTATCACCTCTTTTGGTTATCACAATCTGTTCCATGTAATTTTTTGTTACTTGGATGGCTATGCAGAATATGATATCCATAAATGACAAGATTCAAACGTATGGAGGTGAAAAAATGTTGTGTTCTTTACGGAGAAAAGGATGAAAACTCACAATCATCTCTTCTTTGCATGTCCGTACACATTCGTGATCTGGTCTGACCTTCTTGGATCACTTATAAGCCCAACTATCTTCCCATGTTGGGATGAAATATTGCAGATTTTACTGGTACAAGACGTCACAAACTTGACATGATTCTCCTCAGGATGCTCTTTCATTATGTCATCTACTATATATGACAAGAATGAAATTCACGAATTCACAGCCAACTGTGGTGGAATCAACGAACTTTGACACATCTTATTAATAAACCAATTCATTATCAAATAATTGATAAACTGTGTCTTTATTAACCTTTGTTTTGTGTATTTTATTAATTCAAAGTGTGTGTGTTTTAGAGTCTCTTAGTTCGTAATCGAGTCTTTTAAGGTCATATGCCACATTTGAAGAAAATGAGCTGTTTTGAGTGAAAACGAGCATATGAAGATGCATAATTATGTGGAGACGTCAAATGTTTGGTTTTCTGTGATAGATTTTCCACCATCAGATCAAGCTCAAATCTTTAACACAAGATAGCCACGGGAGTTAGTTTTCATTTGGAAGTTGTTTGAGGGTAGTCAGACAAATGGTCTAGAAGATATGATGATTTTACTATAAATAGGTAATTATGGACTAGTCTTGTGAGAAAATTAGAAAGTTTCTTTATCTCGCACAGTTTAATTTAAGTTGTACCAGATCTGATTTTTTGAGACTACAATTAGTTTTTAGTCACTTTCATGCCTCTCTACACCTATAAGAGGATAATAGCGGGAGAAATCGAGCCAACACACGTTGCACTGGAAACTGCACATATGTTTGTTTTAGAGAATAAGTTAAAATATAAATTAAAAAATGAACCGCTGATGTTGAAAAATCAGCGGATGAGTTGTGGTTAGGGGTAAAATTTCATTTAATCTAATCTTTAGTTTATTTTCTAGTCCAAAACGACAAGTTACATCACACCCCCTTATGAACTATGGTAATGTCTACGTGGTGGACTTGATTTTACCAAAGATGATGAGACTTTTTTTTGTGAATTCTTGGGTTCATGTATTCCTATATAATTTAAGTGATACAATTAAAATGTTTTATCTTTCAATTCAGAATGAAATATCCCTTGTTCTTAAAAAATCCCTTTATTTGATTCTTAACCGAACAATGCTTTACCCCTAGATGTCCAGTCAACTGCTGCGCCTCAACACATTTCGGGAGAACCTGTTGATGCTAGTGTGGCTAATTAGCTTGGCTCACCATGAAAGTGGACTCTTTCCATGGGACTGACGTTTTGAAACACAACTTTTCATAATTCTTGGCAGCCACTTTTCTATTGTTCTTGTTGTATACTCTAGTGGGAAAATTTCATACTCTGTCACTTTTGGAGAAGATTTCATAATCCTTTTGATTTCTTATTGCAATTTTGTTATGTTTTCTTTTCAATCTATTGTTTGTTTATTTTCTAGGGATTTTAGGTAATCAATGATATATATATATATATATAGGTTTTATGTAGTGTGTTCTTCATCTATAATTGTTCTTAATGCTTAATTTAGTTTAGCTACCTAGCTTCTGATCATAGGTTGTTAACACACAGAAGTGTTTGATTAAATGCCTAAAAGAACACAAATAAGCAATTCGTCCTTAACTAGTGAAAGTTGATGTTAAGGCGGATTGTGAACTTATTGGACATGAACTTTAATGCGTGTTTAGAATTCTATGTTTAAACAGATTTTTAGAATGCTAGGTTGTTAGATATTGATATGATCGTGGATGGCACAACAGCTGCAGCACCAGAAGTAGAGGGTCGGATTACACGTTCCAGAGCTAAGGAGATGGCGAAAGAAGCTCATTCCCTCATTGCAGAAGGAGTTGACGAGTTGGCAGCTGCACAAGTCTTCAACATCTCCATCTTGAAGACTTCTCCAGGTGATGATAACTAGGTAACTTAGGTGAGGAAGTTTGTACTTTTTTCCCCATAGAGAGTTTTGTCCCAATTGGGTTTTCTCTCATGGTTTTTAATGAGGCAGATGAAATCACTACGGCGAGTTAATTAGGAGTCTTACCATTAGGATAATAATGTACAAACTAATTTGGTTTTGTACTTAGTAGATTTTAAGGTGCACCATTAGGGGACGCCTCGTTGTTTTTATTTAAATGCTTTGCTGTTTTTTATAAGTTTCAAACTACATGTTGTTTTTATTTAGAGCTACATGTTGTTTTGGTTCTAGGGTTATATTTAAACCCCAGAACTTGCTGTAAAATTTCTTAGAGTATTATTTTGATAAAAAGACTTCTTTAAAGCTTTCATGCTCTCAAGCCACAGTTCTGGACATCCTAGAGCCTGAATCTCCTATCACGTTGTGAGCCAAGAGATTCTTCACCTAATTCAACTAATCACCTAAAGCTTAACCATTCTATCACTTCAATTCGTCATCACGCCAATCCACATGAACCATCCACCTTAATCATCTCACCAAATCACGTTTTTCATCTCAATAGATCACGTTTTCATCCAAATCACATTCTCATATCATCAAATCACGTTCTCATCGCCAGATCACTTTCAGCCTCTTCAGAGTTTATCCAAGGGAGTTTCTATCAAGTGGTATCAGAGCCAACTCTGTGCCAAGGCTGAGAAATTTCTAACCCTAATCTCTCTTGCTCTTGTTATTTTTCGTTTCCAATCTTTGTTAGGGTTAGTTTTGTTCGGTTCTTGTTGTTTAGGTTTAGAGAAACGTTTTTGTTGTCCCTTAGGATTAGGTTTCGTGTTTTCCTAATTGATTTAGGATTAGGGTTTTCTTATAATTCCTGTTTGCTTTAGGTTTAGGTTAATAATTCCTGTTAGAATTAGGATTAGTTTAGGAATCCTATTCCTAGTAGGATTAGGATTTTCGTTTTTTTTAGGCTTTTATTTCCTTTCTTTTGTCTAAGAACTAGTTACTGTGAGTTGTTTTGGCTTTCTTTCAGGTACAATGGAGCTTTCAGCTGAAGCTATGGAAGCTCTAAACAAAGCCATGGCTCAGCAAATCAAAGAAGCCAATCAAGATATAGCTTCTCAGCTCTTTCAGCAACTAGAACAGCTTGATAGCAAGTTTGAGGACCGATTCAAAGGTCTATTGAAAGAGCATGGTGCTTCAGAAGCTGAATCTTCAGAACCACCTAGTCCCAATGAAGCTATCCGCCTCGCCAAGGGTAAAGCACACGTGGGAGAACCTTCTAGACAGCTATGCAGAACCATCACATCGCCTATCAGAGGTGGAGAAGCTCTTCATAATCAGAGGAGAAACGCTGAGGGTTCAAGGAGAGCATAGTCACATCCACACCATGTTGCTGGACATAGGATTTATGTGGAATCAGATCGTGAGCATTCAGAAGAAGGTGAAATATCAAATTATAGTCGTGAAACATTAAGGAGACCTAGAAACAGAGGCAATGCATGTGAGTATGATCCTTTGAGACAGAAGCTGAGCAACATTAAGATCCAATTCCCTCCTTTTCATGGCACTAACGATGCAAAATCATATTTGGATTGGGAGAGGAAGATGGAGTCTAATTTTCTGGTGCAGGGAACTTATGAACTTAACAAGGTTAAGATAGCAGTCTCAGAGTTTAATGGCTATGCATTATTGTGGTGGGAGCAGTTAGGACTCGTCAGAGATAGACAAAGAGAGCCTCCAATCACCACTTGGAGAGAACTTGTTAGACACATCAGGAGAAAGTTTGTGCATGTGCACTATCAGAGAGAGATGCTTAGCAAGTTGAGACGCCTTGTACAGGGCACCATATCAGTTCGTGATTACTATCAAGAGTTGGAGACACTTATGATCAGAGCTGATTTGAGGAAGAGTGATGATATGGTGATTTCTCGTTTTCTTGGGGGATTGAACAGAGAGTTGCAAGATAAGGTAGAGCTACAGAATTATGAAGATGTGCAGAAGATGGTGCATAAAGCTGAGTTGATAGAGGCGCAGCTTAAGAGGAGAATTGGCAGGTCTACTTTCACTTCTAGTATCCCTAAGCCAAGAGAATTCACCAAACCAGCTCCAATCAAAGATAACAGACCCGCAGCCTCTGTAGTAAAAGAAGAGGCCAAAACAGAGCTTCAAACCAGAAGTGGCACTTCTAATAGCAATGTCAGATGCTTCAAGTGTCAAGGAATGGGACACTACTCAAGAGACTGTCCTAATAAGAAGATGTTTATGTTGAGAGAAGGAGGAGAGATTGTGCCTCAGGAGAGTTCAGAAAGTGAGGTAGAGGACGATTTGGAGGAGGAAAAAGCAGCTGCAGCCGTTGGAGAGTTACTTGTTGCATGCAGAGCATTGAGCATTCAGCTTCATCAAGATGACAAAGATCAGCGTGAGAATCTCTTTCACACCAGATGTGTTGTTCAGGGAAAGGGTGTACACTGATTGTAGATGGAGGAAGTTGCACTAATGCAGTCAGTGAAGAGATGGTAAAGAAGCTTAATCTGAAGACTATTTTTCATCCTAGACCATATCAGCTGCAATGGTTGGATAGCAAATGAGCCATTATAGTCTCTCAGCAGGTGACGGTTTAGCTATCTATTGGGAAGTATGAGGATGAACTGTTGTGTGATGTTGTACCAGTGAGGTCTAGTCACGTTCTGTTGGGCAGACCATGGCAGTATGATAGGCGTGTGATGCATGATGGGTACACAAAAAAGCAGACGTTTGAGTACAAGGGACGAAAAATCACTCTTCTTCCACTCACACCAGCTGAAATCTACAAGGATCAGATGCATATGAACAGAAAAGAGAAGGAGAAAGTGTCAAATGCATTGTACATCAATCACAGTGAGTTTAACAAGCTTTTTGATCTAGAAATAACTACTTTCATGTTTGTGTACAAGGAGACATTGGCGTGTACTAAACCATCAAAGGAGCTTCCAGATGAGATGATTTAGATTATAGAGGAGTATCATGATGTTTTTCCTGAGGAGATACCACCGGGACTGCCTCCAATTCGTGGTATTGAACATCAGATCGATTTAGTACCTGGTTCTGTGTTGCCAAACAAACCAGCATACATAACTAATCCAGTTGAGACTAAAGAGCTTCAGAAGCAAGTAGAGGAGCTGATGCACAAGGGACATATCAGAGAGAGTTTAAGTCCATGTGTTGTGCCTGTGTTGCTAGTTCCAAAGAAAGATGGAACATGGAAGATGTGTGTAGATTGCAGAGCCATTAACAACATCACAATGAAGTATAGACACCCTATTCCACGCCTAGATGACATGTTGGATGAGCTGTGTGGGTCTACAATCTTCTCGAAGATTGATTTGAAGAGTGGTTATCATCATATCAGAATGAAAGAAGGAGATGAGTGGAAGACTGCATTCAAGACCAAGCAAGGGTTATATGAGTGGCTGGTTATGCTGTTTGGTCTCACCAATGCTCCCAGCACGTTTATGTGTCTGATGAATCACACTTTGAGACCTTTCATAGGCGTTTTTGTTGTTTATTTTGATGACATTCTCATCTATAGCAAAGGTTTGGAAGAGCATTTAGAGCACGTCCGCCAAATTCTGAATGTTCTTCGCTCTCAATCTCTCTTTGCTAATTATTCTAAATGTTTATTTTGTACTACCGAGGTTGTCTTTTTAGGCTTTGTTGTTAGTGCATATGGAATTAGAGTAGAGGATGAGAAGATCAAAGCAATCAGAGATTGGCCAACACCTAAAAACGTTGGAGAAGTCAGGAGCTTTCATGGATTAGCTGGCTTCAATAGGAGATTTGCCAAGGACTTCAGCACCATTGCAGCACCACTAACATAAATCATTAAGAAGGACGTTGGATGCAGATGGGAAAGAGAAGCCTATCAATTCTCCACTCTTAGTACTTCTTGATTTTATGAAAACATTTGAGATTGTTTATGGTTTTAACCCACTGTCCCCTCTAGACTTGATTTATTTGCCTTTGAGTGTGAAATGTAGTGCAGATGGAAAAGCAAACGCTGAACAAGTTAGGAGAATTCACGCCAAAGTCAGGGAGAATATATAGAAGAAGACTGAGCAGTACCAGAAGCACGCCAACAATGGAAGAAACGAGCTGATATTTGAAGAAGGAGATTTGGTGTGGATTCATCTTAGGAAAGATCGATTTCCAGAAGAGAGGAAAAGCAAGTTACTGCCACGAGTTGATGGTTCATTTGAAGTCATCAAGAGGATCAACAACAATGCTTACCAGATCGATCTCCAAGGTAAGTATAACATATCAAATTCGTTCAATGTTTCTGATATTCTTCGTTATGTTGCAGATACATATTTGAGGACAAATCCTTTTCAAGAGGGAGAGGATGATATGATCGTGGATGGCACAACAGCTGCAGCACCAGAAGTAGAGGGTCGGATTACACGTTCCAGAGCTAAGGAGATGGCGAAAGAAGCTCATTCCCTCATTGCAGAAGGAGTTGACGAGTTGGCAGCTGCACAAGTCTTCAACATCTCCATCTTGAAGACTTCTCCAGGTGATGATAACTAGGTAACTTAGGTGAGGAAGTTTGTACTTTTTTCCCCATAGAGAGTTTTGTCCCAATTGGGTTTTCTCTCATGGTTTTTAATGAGGCAGATGGAATCACTACGGCGAGTTACTTAGGAGTCTTACCATTAGGATAATAATGTACAAACTAATTTGGTTCTGTACTTAGTAGATTTTAAGGTGCACCATTAGGGGACGCCTCGTTGTTTTTATTTAAATGCTTTGCTGTTTTTTATAAGTTTCAAACTACATGTTGTTTTTGTTTAGAGCTACATGTTGTTTTGGTTCTAGGGTTATATTTAAACCCCAGAACTTGCTGTAAAATTTCTTAGAGTATTATTTTGATAAAAAGACTTCTTTAAAGCTTTCATGCTCTCAAGCCACAGTTCTGGACATCCTAGAGCCTGAATCTCCTATCACGTTGTGAGCCAAGAGATTCTTCACCTAATTCAACTAATCACCTAAAGCTTAACCATTCTATCACTTCAATTCGTCATCACGCCAATCCACATGAACCATCCACCTTAATCATCTCACCAAATCACGTTTTTCATCTCAATAGATCACGTTTTCATCCAAATCACATTCTCATATCATCAAATCACGTTCTCATCGCCAGATCACTTTCAGCCTCTTCAGAGTTTATCCAAGGGAGTTTCTATCAAGTGGTATCAGAGCCAACTCTGTGCCAAGGCTGAGAAATTTCTAACCCTAATCTCTCTTGCTCTTGTTATTTTTCGTTTCCAATCTTTGTTAGGGTTAGTTTTGTTCGGTTCTTGTTGTTTAGGTTTAGAGAAACGTTTTTGTTGTCCCTTAGGATTAGGTTTCGTGTTTTCCTAATTGATTTAGGATTAGGGTTTTCTTATAATTCCTGTTTGCTTTAGGTTTAGGTTAATAATTCCTGTTAGAATTAGGATTAGTTTAGGAATCCTATTCCTAGTAGGATTAGGATTTTCGTTTTTTTTAGGCTTTTATTTCCTTTCTTTTGTCTAAGAACTAGTTACTGTGAGTTGTTTTGGCTTTCTTTCAGGTACAATGGAGCTTTCAGCTGAAGCTATGGAAGCTCTAAACAAAGCCATGGCTCAGCAAATCAAAGAAGCCAATCAAGATATAGCTTCTCAGCTCTTTCAGCAACTAGAACAGCTTGATAGCAAGTTTGAGGACCGATTCAAAGGTCTATTGAAAGAGCATGGTGCTTCAGAAGCTGAATCTTCAGAACCACCTAGTCCCAATGAAGCTATCCGCCTCGCCAAGGGTAAAGCACACGTGGGAGAACCTTCTAGACAGCTACGCAGAACCATCACATCGCCTATCAGAGGTGGAGAAGCTCTTCATAATCAGAGGAGAAACGCTGAGGGTTCAAGGAGAGCATAGTCACATCCACACCATGTTGCTGGACATAGGATTTATGTGGAATCAGATCGTGAGCATTCAGAAGAAGGTGAAATATCAAATTATAGTCGTGAAACATTAAGGAGACCTAGAAACAGAGGCAATGCATGTGAGTATGATCCTTTGAGACAGAAGCTGAGCAACATTAAGATCCAATTCCCTCCTTTTCATGGCACTAACGATGCAAAATCATATTTGGATTGGGAGAGGAAGATGGAGTCTAATTTTCTGGTGCAGGGAACTTATGAACTTAACAAGGTTAAGATAGCAGTCTCAGAGTTTAATGGCTATGCATTATTGTGGTGGGAGCAGTTAGGACTCGTCAGAGATAGACAAAGAGAGCCTCCAATCACCACTTGGAGAGAACTTGTTAGACACATCAGGAGAAAGTTTGTGCATGTGCACTATCAGAGAGAGATGCTTAGCAAGTTGAGACGCCTTGTACAGGGCACCATATCAGTTCGTGATTACTATCAAGAGTTGGAGACACTTATGATCAGAGCTGATTTGAGGAAGAGTGATGATATGGTGATTTCTCGTTTTCTTGGGGGATTGAACAGAGAGTTGCAAGATAAGGTAGAGCTACAGAATTATGAAGATGTGCAGAAGATGGTGCATAAAGCTGAGTTGATAGAGGCGCAGCTTAAGAGGAGAATTGGCAGGTCTACTTTCACTTCTAGTATCCCTAAGCCAAGAGAATTCACCAAACCAGCTCCAATCAAAGATAACAGACCCGCAGCCTCTGTAGTAAAAGAAGAGGCCAAAACAGAGCTTCAAACCAGAAGTGGCACTTCTAATAGCAATGTCAGATGCTTCAAGTGTCAAGGAATGGGACACTACTCAAGAGACTGTCCTAATAAGAAGATGTTTATGTTGAGAGAAGGAGGAGAGATTGTGCCTCAGGAGAGTTCAGAAAGTGAGGTAGAGGACGATTTGGAGGAGGAAAAAGCAGCTGCAGCCGTTGGAGAGTTACTTGTTGCATGCAGAGCATTGAGCATTCAGCTTCATCAAGATGACAAAGATCAGCGTGAGAATCTCTTTCACACCAGATGTGTTGTTCAGGGAAAGGGTGTACACTGATTGTAGATGGAGGAAGTTGCACTAATGCAGTCAGTGAAGAGATGGTAAAGAAGCTTAATCTGAAGACTATTTTTCATCCTAGACCATATCAGCTGCAATGGTTGGATAGCAAATGAGCCATTATAGTCTCTCAGCAGGTGACGGTTTAGCTATCTATTGGGAAGTATGAGGATGAACTGTTGTGTGATGTTGTACCAGTGAGGTCTAGTCACGTTCTGTTGGGCAGACCATGGCAGTATGATAGGCGTGTGATGCATGATGGGTACACAAAAAAGCAGACGTTTGAGTACAAGGGACGAAAAATCACTCTTCTTCCACTCACACCAGCTGAAATCTACAAGGATCAGATGCATATGAACAGAAAAGAGAAGGAGAAAGTGTCAAATGCATTGTACATCAATCACAGTGAGTTTAACAAGCTTTTTGATCTAGAAATAACTACTTTCATGTTTGTGTACAAGGAGACATTGGCGTGTACTAAACCATCAAAGGAGCTTCCAGATGAGATGATTTAGATTATAGAGGAGTATCATGATGTTTTTCCTGAGGAGATACCACCGGGACTGCCTCCAATTCGTGGTATTGAACATCAGATCGATTTAGTACCTGGTTCTGTGTTGCCAAACAAACCAGCATACATAACTAATCCAGTTGAGACTAAAGAGCTTCAGAAGCAAGTAGAGGAGCTGATGCACAAGGGACATATCAGAGAGAGTTTAAGTCCATGTGTTGTGCCTGTGTTGCTAGTTCCAAAGAAAGATGGAACATGGAAGATGTGTGTAGATTGCAGAGCCATTAACAACATCACAATGAAGTATAGACACCCTATTCCACGCCTAGATGACATGTTGGATGAGCTGTGTGGGTCTACAATCTTCTCGAAGATTGATTTGAAGAGTGGTTATCATCATATCAGAATGAAAGAAGGAGATGAGTGGAAGACTGCATTCAAGACCAAGCAAGGGTTATATGAGTGGCTGGTTATGCTGTTTGGTCTCACCAATGCTCCCAGCACGTTTATGTGTCTGATGAATCACACTTTGAGACCTTTCATAGGCGTTTTTGTTGTTTATTTTGATGACATTCTCATCTATAGCAAAGGTTTGGAAGAGCATTTAGAGCACGTCCGCCAAATTCTGAATGTTCTTCGCTCTCAATCTCTCTTTGCTAATTATTCTAAATGTTTATTTTGTACTACCGAGGTTGTCTTTTTAGGCTTTGTTGTTAGTGCATATGGAATTAGAGTAGAGGATGAGAAGATCAAAGCAATCAGAGATTGGCCAACACCTAAAAACGTTGGAGAAGTCAGGAGCTTTCATGGATTAGCTGGCTTCAATAGGAGATTTGCCAAGGACTTCAGCACCATTGCAGCACCACTAACATAAATCATTAAGAAGGACGTTGGATGCAGATGGGAAAGAGAAGCCTATCAATTCTCCACTCTTAGTACTTCTTGATTTTATGAAAACATTTGAGATTGTTTATGGTTTTAACCCACTGTCCCCTCTAGACTTGATTTATTTGCCTTTGAGTGTGAAATGTAGTGCAGATGGAAAAGCAAACGCTGAACAAGTTAGGAGAATTCACGCCAAAGTCAGGGAGAATATATAGAAGAAGACTGAGCAGTACCAGAAGCACGCCAACAATGGAAGAAACGAGCTGATATTTGAAGAAGGAGATTTGGTGTGGATTCATCTTAGGAAAGATCGATTTCCAGAAGAGAGGAAAAGCAAGTTACTGCCACGAGTTGATGGTTCATTTGAAGTCATCAAGAGGATCAACAACAATGCTTACCAGATCGATCTCCAAGGTAAGTATAACATATCAAATTCGTTCAATGTTTCTGATATTCTTCGTTATGTTGCAGATACATATTTGAGGACAAATCCTTTTCAAGAGGGAGAGGATGATATGATCGTGGATGGCACAACAGCTGCAGCACCAGAAGTAGAGGGTCGGATTACACGTTCCAGAGCTAAGGAGATGGCGAAAGAAGCTCATTCCCTCATTGCAGAAGGAGTTGACGAGTTGGCAGCTGCACAAGTCTTCAACATCTCCATCTTGAAGACTTCTCCAGGTGATGATAACTAGGTAACTTAGGTGAGGAAGTTTGTACTTTTTTCCCCATAGAGAGTTTTGTCCCAATTGGGTTTTCTCTCATGGTTTTTAATGAGGCAGATGGAATCACTACGGCGAGTTACTTAGGAGTCTTACCATTAGGATAATAATGTACAAACTAATTTGGTTCTGTACTTAGTAGATTTTAAGGTGCACCATTAGGGGACGCCTCGTTGTTTTTATTTAAATGCTTTGCTGTTTTTTATAAGTTTCAAACTACATGTTGTTTTTGTTTAGAGCTACATGTTGTTTTGGTTCTAGGGTTATATTTAAACCCCAGAACTTGCTGTAAAATTTCTTAGAGTATTATTTTGATAAAAAGACTTCTTTAAAGCTTTCATGCTCTCAAGCCACAGTTCTGGACATCCTAGAGCCTGAATCTCCTATCACGTTGTGAGCCAAGAGATTCTTCACCTAATTCAACTAATCACCTAAAGCTTAACCATTCTATCACTTCAATTCGTCATCACGCCAATCCACATGAACCATCCACCTTAATCATCTCACCAAATCACGTTTTTCATCTCAATAGATCACGTTTTCATCCAAATCACATTCTCATATCATCAAATCACGTTCTCATCGCCAGATCACTTTCAGCCTCTTCAGAGTTTATCCAAGGGAGTTTCTATCAGATATAATAATTGATGCCATAAAAGTGGTTTTACTATACATTAGTGTTCTGTGTTCAAGGATTGCTTGTTTATTGTTCCTTGGATAGTGATATGGCACATGACCTTGATTTCCTAATGATTTTTGTAAGCCATATAGTTTTATTTATCTGAATTTACATTGAATTATTTCTTTGTTTTATTTGATTATAATCACAACAACCACTTTATTATTTCTTAGCTTGAGTTTAATCGAGAGATTGATAGTGTAACTCTTGGTTATCGTGGATTTGATCCCTTCTATACTGCTTTATTTGTTATGCACTTGCATTAAATTTTAGGGTTAAAACATGGGTTATTAGTAATCCTTTTCAAACATCTCTCTCTCCCCACATAGTTTGGAGGGGCTCTTACAGAGATAGTTCAAACAAACATTAAATTTATTCGTTTATTCATCTTATTTTTTCGGGTTTATTTACCCCATTTGTAAATATCATTTTTTGTCGATCAATTACTAAATAATGAAGTCTTATATTCGTTATGGATTAGTCGCAAATTTGCGATTGATTTGAATCAGATTGTTTTTGTAACAAATATGCTACTAATTTGCTACTTATTTTACTAAAGTCACAAATGAGTAGCAAACTAATCAGAAATCTGTTGCTACTGCCCGGTTAGTAGCAAATGACCACCACAAATTAGTTGTTTTCTAGTAGTGATATATCATATCACACCTCAGTAAAATTCTATTTAAAACATATGAACTTTCATAAGACTATGACAACAATGAAACAAAAAATATCATTTTAAATTTTCTATTTATAATAAAAACATAACATTAACTTAAATATCGTGTTATATTGGTGCATTTTGGATTATGTTATATTGTTAGTAGAAAATAATAGTCACAAAATATTTGTATCTATTATTATCTTTTCTAATAATAATAAAAAATTATTATTTAATAATATTATTATTATCTAAACAATATTATTAATTTTTTAACTATATATCTCTTGTATTATAAAAACTTAGCGGTAACATAAATAGTGTATTATATTTATTTGTTTTAATATAGATGTTATTGTAACAAATTTATTATTCAAAAAAAATTATCATATATTAAAATTATAATCATATAATATTTTAAATAAAAAATAAAAGGTATTAGATAACTAGACAAGTAATAACTGACTATATTTTTTTTTGTTTTCACCTCCATGTTTGTTGGTCTATTGCACATGTTATTCGTTGAATCGTTGAGAACAAAAATGAAGACTTTTGTTTATACTACTGATTGAGAAAATTATGAAAATGAATTTTTTTTTAATTACTAAATTATTTAATTTAAATAAAAATGTATTTTTTATCAATACAAAATATTTTAAAATTTATTTCCTTACAAAATAAAAACATCTCTTGTATAATAAAATCATAATATTAACTTAAATATTATGTTATATTAATCCGTTTTATCTTAAAATTTGTTATTAGGAAAACATAGGAAAACATTATGATAAAATAAAATTATAATTACACAATTTCTCTTATATAATAAAAAAATAATATTAACTTAAATATTGTATTATATTAGTCCGTTTTGGCGAAATAAATTTGTTATTAGAAAAAGTTATGATAAAATAAAATTATAATCACATAACAACTCTAATTATATACATTAAATAACAAAACAAAAGAAGAAACTATATCAACTTTTAACAAACTAATTTCATATTAATAATAACAAAATTAGGTTTTCTAATCTATAAATACATATTAATTAGATAATATTTATGATATATACTTTAAATAATAGTATTTTGTATACATGATATAAAAAAGATTTACATAACCCCTATATAATAAAATTTTTATACATATTTATCTCTATATATAATAAAACTGTAGTAATAATTTAAACACCGTGTTACATTGGTATGTTTTTGTCTAAGTCATATTGTGCTAAAAATTTGTTTGTATATTCTCTTCTAGTAATAATAAAAAAGTTATTTGTTGATAATATTTTATAACTAATTATTTCTATTTTCTTTTGTCAACGGCAGATTATATTGGACCACAACTGGCCGATGCAGTAGCCAAATTCCTAAACAATTCATTAGGCTAAGATCTATTTGCTATAACTAATTATTATTATTATTATTATTTACGGGACATTATTAGTTTATTTTAATTTTAATTAATTAAATACAATAAAACAAAAACAGAAAGTTTAAATAAAATGTAAATAATATTTGGTGGGATTTAAATGAAAGGTTTAAATTAACATCGGTTGATTTTGATAGTTATATGACATTACAATTTCTAATAATATTTATGATTGTATTATGATTTTGTAGTCAAACATATAAGTTATGATTTCGAGTCATAATAAAATTGTACTACAATTTCGTTGTCAAAAGTTTCAGCTATAGTCATAATGAAATTGTATTATGATTTTGTCATCATATGTTATATCACTTAGATATAAGATTGTTAGTTACCAACACAATGACTTATCATTATTATTAATTTTAAATAAAAGATTTTATTGAACTTATTTTAACTAATTTATAATATATATGATATTCCTAAACAATATTTATTTTAGTATTTTACTCTTAATCCTAATAGAAAAATAATATCAACCGACTTTTATTTAAGATTTATCAACATGAAAAGTATTAAACAGCAACTATTTCAACTATTCTTAGTCTTCTTGTTCTCTCAAATTTTTTACTCTTAGTTATGTATTTTCTGAAATTTTCTCATTGAAACTCTACAAACAAAATTCAAGTATTAAAGTTAATATTCTAAAGCTTTGGAAAGTTAATAATAAAGAAATTTTTGTCAACTATTGATATGATTTTTTGTGATTATAAAGTATCTAACTAATAATTTATCTATTTAAATATTTTTATAATGATTATGGATACTTTGTAATTAATTTAAATTTTGTAGGGGGATAGAAAATAAAATAATAACAAAAATGTTATTATTTCTATACAATGGAGACAAATGTTTAAAATTTATATAAAATTTTTAAAAAAATTCAAAATGTTAAATCAAATAAAAATAAGTAAATATAAATAAATATTATAAATCAACAGGATATATATTTTTATGTTACTGCAGAATATAAATTAAGATTAAACTATCACTTAAAAATAATTTGAAGAGGAAAACAAGTTGTGTTAATTAACTAACATTTAAAATAAAATTAAAATAACATATTAAAACAAATACTCCACAATATGAACACGAAACTTAAAACTCAAATGTAATATATCAAAATCATAATTTGTTAAAACTTAAATAAGTATGGTCGAAATATATTTTATGCATATCACGAGTATACATACAGTTAATATAAATTTGCGTACACCAATTATGTTATGAGAGGATAACAAAATATTATATATAAATCCTACCAAAACAAATATTAGATATATTTATTGATAAATATAAACAACTACGTATAATTATTTTTACTAAAAATATCCAGTGTACATCATGGAAAACCATTAAAACATAATTTTATCTCAAACAAAACAAAAATTTATATATATATATATATATATATATATATATATATATATATATTATAATATGGCATAACTCCGAATTATCTCTAAATAACTTTTTAATCTATTTTTAATATATGTGCTATTACATAAAATATTTCATATCTATATATATATATATATAAAGTAAAATGTTGTTCTGTTTTTAAAATGAGACATCTAATATCACAACTAAAAATATATTATGTAAACATATAGTGAGCTTCCACTTGAATAAGTATGTTGCAAAAATTTATATCTCTGTTTGAAACCCATGATCATTCCGTGCTTTCCAAATATGTCAAATAATCCATGGGAACATGTTTGTGTCATTTTGATCTGGTAATCGCCAAAACAAATAATCAAAATTGTACAAAATAAATTCGCGATGAAAAACATCTGACGCAGAAGGAATACATGAGAGTGTCCAAGTTTAAAGCGCTAGAGGACATTCAAAAAGGATGTGATTAATGGTCTCAGTGTCTGCACCGCAACATTTACATTTAGTATTGCAATTTATTCTCCTCTGAGTCAGAGGCTGCATAATTGCAGTACAACTCGATAAATATTTTCAGTTAAAATGTTAAATCTAATTTGAAAAATTCAATTTCCAAACTTTGTTGTGCAGGGTTTGATAGTTTGGATCAAATTTTCCAACTTCTAGCAATAAAAAAATTCTTCAGTTTGATAGCCAGTAATTAGTTGGACATCGCTAAGTTCAAAATACTAATGAACTGAACTGCTTTCCAAGATCCTAAGCTAAATGTCCTAATGATTAGATTACTCAAATACAATGCATAATATTAAAACTCTAAAATTAATGTCTTAATATTGGCTGACAACTGAAGTATTTGGTCCATGTGTTTCTTTAATTTTAAAAGTAATCATTGAAATTTATATGCACAAAATTTTGAATAATATCTTGGAATTATATGTTACAAACTTTCACATATGAAACTTTTACCATTTATTCATGAATTATATGTTATATATTTATATGCACAATTTTTTCATAATTATTGCACAAATTATAAATTGTGTATGCATGAAACTTGCACAAATTATAATTTAAATATGCATAAATTTTTATGAGTAGGCACGAATTGTAAAAATTTTATTTTTTATTTTACATGAATTTTTTTTGTAATCGATCATATTTTATTTCTATATTTACATAAATTCAAATAAACATTAATTGATAATAATTTTTCAACATATCCTTCATCTACTATGAAGGTTACTGTAGTTAATGTTCACGTAAATTTGAATTCTAATAAAGTATGGTCAATTTGTTTTTGACCAAAAAATAAAACAGTTATGACTATACTTATTGTGGTCGTTTATCATATTGTATTCATAAGTTAAACGTTTATAAATTAATAATGTTAAAATTCTACTAAAATAATGTTTCTCCGTTTCTTAATATAAGTTATTTTAGAGATTCTTTTGTTTCAAATTATAAATTATTTTACAAAAAACATTTCTCTTTTATTTTTTTAATCAAATATTGAAATAAAGTGGTAAAACTTTTGTTGAAAATATTAAAAGCAAAAAGAATTTTAATAGGCATGCATTCAAGCAAAACATATATTAAGAAACGGAAAAGATATATTTTTAATTTATAGAAAATATTAATTTATCGATATAGTAATTAAATTAAAAATTTTAATTGCGACCATTAAAAATATTATTTTATAAAGATTTTCAGTATATATTAATTTATAAAATATTAATTTAAATTTTATAATGTTTTCGGCCACAACATTGCTCTTAACCATAAGAGATTACATAATTTCGCAATAACAAATTTAAATTTGGAGTAAATTAAATTTTAACATTTTAAATTATATATATTTTTATCTAATAATTTGTTTAATATGACAGAATCGTGACAACAATATTATGGATTGCGTAACAAAAAAACATAACCGAGCCTTAGTCAGGTGACTTTTACAAAATCACAAAATTTAGGTATTTACTTATTTACTTAAATTAATAATTTTTGTAATAAATTTTAAATAATTCAATTTTTAATATTGGTTGAAAAAAACCACTAATACTTTGTTGAAACAAATAATAAAAGAAAGAAATAAGGTGAAAATGGAACTATTCTCAAGTGAAAAATAGACGATTGACGAATTTAGATCACCCCCATTGGAGTTTTTTAAAAGTAGCTCTTAGTAATTTAAAAAATAAAAAATTAGAAAATTATGAGAGAGAATAAAATAGGTTTCTTATTTAAGAGTTTTAAACTCTTCAACAAATTTTAAGAAACTACTTGCTAATTGTTGGGTTATAATTGGTCCAATTTTTGTTAAAAAAATTAAAATTTAATTGTATAAAATCTTTTAATTAAATAATATTATCTTAATGGTTGGAGGTGCTCTTAGAGCTTGGGTAGAAACCATAAAGGACACAAAATAACTATATAAATCTATTTATTATTCTTTACTCGTAAGGGTAACTAACCAAAAATCTAGTAATAATTTACAAAAAATTATTCATGTGTCAGCAAAAAAATACTGTTAGATATAAAAGATATAATATTAATTGAAGATAACTATCTATTTTCTATGACAAATAATCGTATATAACTTGATTGAGGAAAAAATTTAGTTCTATTTGAAACCTCTTTTTCCGATATTAAATTAATCAAATTGAACTATATATTAAAGATAAAAATCGAAAATGCATGCATATGGAAATATGTTAGAAATTATATTCATATATATGTTTTTGTGAAAAACTATTGTATGTTTTTATTTATCTATAATATTAATATGTGATATTTATTTTATGGTTGATTTGTATATTAAATTTATTAATTTTATATATGTTTGATATACTTAAAATCAATTTATAATGTTGACCAATGTTTACACGAAATATATTTTTGGTTTCTATTGATTTACGTTATAATGGATTACAACTTTTATATAATTTATTTTTACTTGTGTTATTTAATTTTTTATATTTATATTTATTTAGGGTTTTAAAACTGTAATCATTTGCAAATGGCTTTTAACATAGTGGTCGGCGGTAAGTCCACTTAAGACAGCTCATTTGCACAACCAGATATTGTGTCCCCCGCCTACATTATGTAGGAAATTGGCTACTGAGCCGGCCAGTTGTTGCCAAAAAAAAAAAAACTTGTAATCATTTAAATTTTTTGACCCGCATTTATTAAGAATTTAAAATTCATATTCATTTAGATTTTTAGATCTATATCCATTTAAATTTATAAACATGTGTTCATTTAGGTAAACATAATTCAAGTATTCATTTAGACATTTAATCTTGTACATAAAAATTATTGTAACCTATTAGCTTTTTTTAAATAATATATTTAATATATTTACATTTAAATTTTATGTTGATAACGATTAATATCTTATGTTTTTATAAATTTAATCTCATTAACGCTTTTTTGTATATATGTAATTTGAAGTTACATAGTTTTTATCTTATTATATATTGTATATTAGATCTATATAATATATATATATATATATTTAGTTATTAGCATTAAGAAAATTTAAATACATATTATTATAATGTGAGAATATAAATTAAGAAATTTGTATATAAATATTATTTATAATTTCATGTATATTATAAATTATTTTTGTTAAATTAAGTATATAAATCATTTTTTGTAATTCAAAATATATATGAATCTGTTCGAAAAAGATGAAATAAAAATTATGTCATTTTCAAACACAAGAAATCTACAATGTAAAAGTTGAAATTATACACATAACAAATATAAGTTACCAAAATATAACTAATTTTGAACCACTAACTACTTATATTAAAACTAAATAATAAAGTCTCCAACAACGAAGATCCGGCTGTTGCTTCTCCAAACTGCATCTAATAGGCATCAGATTAAGTACCGAACATGTTCTGTATAAGAGAGGGTGAGGTTAGTTTCTCCTTTTATCCTATGGACTTTATGCGGTTTAGATAGTGCATTTTGCCATTCCCTGGCTAATTGGATCGCTTTTAGGACTGTTTCCTCTTATGAGAATACTCGATTTTGGAAGGTTTTTTATTTTCGATTTGCCCAGATCATCTTCATAACCCAAGGGACAATTGGTGCTTCTCCAAGTCCCATTTGAGGAAGGCAAGTTAAGCTCTGGATTTGTTGAATAGCCTTTCACCATGGACGTGAAGGTGTTACAAAAACTCTCGTCTTTGCTCCTATCTTTGTTTTCTCCACCGTTTCTCTGTATTGTGTTTATATATGCTTTGCTCTCTTTTTTCCCTCCACCTTCTCTGTTTGATGGTGTAAGAGGTTGCCGACGAAACTCTTTCCTCTAGGGACATAATTACCTTCGATAACAACACCATCACCTTCTTCCGCCGAATCTTTCTGGCGAGTTCGCCTTCATCTCCACCACACGATAGAGAAAGTTTGTAAGCCTCTCACCTTTTCCCCTTGGTTGCCTCTTCTCTCCGCTTCATCCCATGCATCCCGGATTACCATTAATTGGCCAGATCTGGAACTTCTCGAGAAGATATTTAACTGGCAAATCACCTTCATATGTTTGTTAATCCTTAGCTCTATGAGAGCTCCAGCGAGATTCCAACATCATTTGTTGCATTGTTGATGACGGTAGCGGCTCCTTCATCAATAGAAGTTGGTGTTTCTCACCTAGGACCAAGTGGGCTTTGTTTTTGGGCCTCAAATGCATTAAAGTATCTGTTTATTTTCTCTTAACCCAACCTATTAAAATTTTCTTTTGAGGATAGACATCTTATGGACCTTAGTATGAACATCCATGGAACCTATTTAGTTATTAGACTTATTAAAGATTTAAAATATCTTATCACTAGACATAATAGTTTGGTTATGGCTTCATCAAAACTCTTGTCTTCGGGCTAGAGAGCTCCCAGTTATGTTCAACTGTCCAACTGTCCGTTGACAAAATTAGGAGTGGATTCACATTCGTCGAAAATCGAGATCATTGCTCTGCCTTCTATCCAAGTTCCCGAGTGTGTTGAATGTTCTCCCCCTTGAGGTTTATTTATGTTTATGTTGTTATCTTATCTTTGTACTCTATTTCTCGAATTTGTTATAACTCTTATCTTTCAATTTAATGGAAGACAGTTGTGTTCAAATAAAAGAAAAA
Source organism: Lepidium sativum (assembly GCA_023374145.1). Taxonomy (NCBI): domain Eukaryota; kingdom Viridiplantae; phylum Streptophyta; class Magnoliopsida; order Brassicales; family Brassicaceae; genus Lepidium; species Lepidium sativum. Next base: position 189,154 of record JAKUCM010000129.1, on the reverse strand, counting down.
CAAATAAAATTGTTTTAAATATAATAGCATAATCTATTAGTAAAAACTTTAGAATTACAAAAAACCATGATTGGACAAAATTTTTTAGTGTATACTTTTCGAGAGCTTTAAAATATTAATTTTAATTCTCTACCTTTCTTTGTAGAGTTATATAACATAAAATTTTAGAGAAAGATATGATTAAGAGAATAAAAAATAAAGAGAAAAAAAGACTTAGAATCGATGAGAAAAAAAAACTTGAACCATTGGTGTTATGATAATGCTCATGGGATGAATTTCAAATAGAAGTCGTTTGATATAAAGTCTTATCAGGATTTAGAGAAAATTTTAAAAATAGATATTGATTAGGAATATCTCTTGTATGATATACTAAATATAAGATATTGATGTCCACCTTATAAACCTATGAATAAACTTAACCTAAATAGCAAATCTGAAAACGGTTATAGGAATTTAAGTTTCCAACTATTTTAAGTATGCGATTATATATATTAATAAACTATAAAACTAAAATATCATCTTGATAAGATATATACGGTGTTAAAGTTAAGTTAAACAGATCAATAATCTCGTGATTGAACTTATTGAAATGTTTTCTTGATAAGTTTCCGTCTATATAAGAGATATTAGTTTGTTGATTAATTTGATCTATATTATATGTAATTTAAAAATTCTTTTTATTATATTTAATATTTAAAATTAAAATAAAATAAAAACATTATCAAAATAATTATAATAAGAATCTTATCAAAAGATAGTTATTTTTATTATTATAAGAGTTAATAATATATAAAAATATTATGTGACTTTGTTTTAGTAATAATACGACTTAGTATAAAATATACTATGGTGTTTAATAAATTAACGCATTTTTATTATATATAGAAGTCAAACAAGTTCATTTTTAATCCATATATTTTAACGATTAATTCTTTTTTTCTTTTGTTTATTCGCCTAAAAATATGCTATTGCATCTACGAACCATGCCCCCAATACATGTCACATATATGGAACAAGAGCAATAATAACTGTGATGTATTTCACAGGAAACGAGAAGATGAATTCAGCCTTTGTCAGATTTATCAGATCTTATAAAGAAAATGTTGGATAGTTTTTTGGTAAATTACAAAAATTATTTATAATATATATCTACGAACTATTATTTTATTATATATATATCATATTTTAAAATTTATGAATGAATAATGATCATAAGAACAAAAAAATTGATTGATTTTGCTATTTAAGTTGATCTGAGATGTGTTTCGACAATCAACTGAGACTTTTCATTTTATGGACGATATATTTGTGATTATTTTATAATTTCTAGAACTGCTTTCTATCTTAAGTTATTTGAATCAAATTTGGCAAATTCTCCAAGACATATTTTAATTTTCTCACATTCATTAGTAATAATTCTGACTTAGGAAAAAAATGAACGGTATTAGTTCTGTAAACAATGTACAAAAGAAAATCGTTTACCAAACTTATAGTTTCTAAAATAAATACTAATGTACCTTTGTTATATTATGATACTAACTAATATGATTTGGTGGTATGTATGAGAGATGCACATACAGACACAATATGTTACAATCTTGGTTGCCTTAATTTTGTAAAAGTCACTGGTAGTGTTCTTATTGAGGGTGCAATTTCTCCAAGTTTACTTTTGGAGGTCCCCGGAGCTCACTATACATATAACTGTATTTAATGTATAATTAAACAAAATGTAGGATGTTGACCTTGGCCTCTAGTGACTGGGAGAGGTCGGTCCAAACGACGGGACACTTTTTAACAATCAAATCTATATCAAAAATGAATTAGTGGTTGTATAATACGTTGTTATTTGTCTAGGATTATAAATTATCTCATTTTTCTAGTCCTGAACAATATTTTTTTCCATCAACCATCAACCTATTAATTTTCTGAGTGTTTTGGGGGTATTTATAAACTTTTGAATAAAACACAATTTTTTTATAAAAAAACTGTGGTTACAATTTTAGTTGACTTCTTAGTTAATTACAGAAAATAACTTATAAAATATAATTAAACTTTTCTCATTTTGTGTATATATATTACGAAGAATTCTAGTAAACAAATTTTGTCGGAGATTAGAATATATCCAAAGTTGATCCATCCAAGATTTAATAGTTGATCCATTTTTAGTCTATATAAAGTCCATTTTGTTGCGATAGAAATGAACAAAAACAAATAAGTTAATGTAATAAAAATACCAATTATTGTTCCAAAAATTTGATTCTTTTAAAATAGCTCAAGAGTAAATATATACGGAATTACAACCGCCTAAATATAGAACTGTTACAATTAATGAAGAAATTAAAAGATTTAGATAAGAAGCAAGGTAAAATAAACCAAATTTGATACCTCGTAAAAATATATATATATACATTCTAGTTATTTGTACCTATATCTAATTCGTTGTTATTAGATCAATATGAAAATTAAAAATTGGTAACTGTTAAATAATAGAATATAACTCTGTCAGTAAACTATATTATTTAGGTAAGAATTTTTTTTTGTCAACGACATAATATACTAGACCCAAAAACGGTACCAGAGAGCATACAACCAAAATCATGAAGCATACACTCGAACAAAACGGGCAAGAGCATCAGCTTTATAATTCAGAGAACTGGGGATAACAAGTTAGGAGCAAAATGTAAATAGTGAACTAAGCCGCATAAACTCCTCCCGGTATGGTAGGAAGGCCGGCCACTCCTCTGGACGCTGAGGGATGAGCATCACTGTCTCACAATTTGTCGAGACCTCCACTTCCGTGATTTGAAATTCCAGTAGTGATCTCATTGCCCAGATAACTGCTTCCACCTCTGCATGTAGGGTGGATAGACTTTGATGACCTCGTTTTGCTCCCAAAAGTACTCCGTCCACTGAATTTGGAAAACAAACCCAAGCGAAACCCGTGTGTTGGTCGGTGTCTTTCTAGGAGGTGTCTACAAAACATTTGTATCCTGTGAAACTGAGATTAGTTATGGTAGGAAATATCAATGCTAACTTGAAAAAGTCATGCTTAGACCGTACATGGTCTCTCGGAATCTTATGGTTTATTATGGCCTCAGACCTTTCCTTATAGTCTGCTATTGCCCTAATCATAATTAATCTAGGGTCTAAATCTTGGTTCAAAAAAAAAAAAATTTCTTGTTTTCCAAATCTGCCAAATAATCCATGGGAACATTTCTGTGTCAGCCTGACTCGAAATTCTCCAACACATATAATCGAGATCATACCACATTGATCCTCCAGGAAACACCACCGATGAAGAAGGAAGGGAGGACATAGCCCATAGTTGAACTGTTGGGGGACATCCAAATAGTACATGACTAATCGTCTCATGTTCCACAACACAGCACGGGCATTTAGAATCACTGCCAAGCCTGCGTTGGACTAGGCTCTGATAAACTGCAGTACATCCTGCTAAGGTTTGCCAAATAAATTTTTAATTTTATTAGAAAAATTTAATTGCCAAATATTACTATATAAAGCTTCAAAGGAAGGACCAATCTGCCGTTATTCGAACCACGAGCCACGTTCCGTTAGTTTATAGCCTGATTTGACGGAAAAACGCCCCGTCTTCGTATAGTGCCAACCCTAGTAATTCGGGTGTTTCCTTGTTGGAATAAGGATAACAAAAATCAGGTTAGCATCTCGTGGGTCAAAATACTGACGAACAAGAATCTCGTTCCATGCTCCTGATCTCCGATCAATGAATTGATCGACCGTCATATCTAAAAATTAGTATAGATTCGATCAGTACGCTGGCCATGCGATAATATCTGGAATCCATTAGGCATTGATCTTTATAATATCTCTCTTTCAACACTTTAGGCAAAAGTGAATCTGGGAACTCAAGTAATCGCCATATTTGTCTAGCCAGGAGAATCGTATTAAAATCCTCTAAAATTCGGAACCCTAACCCTCCTTCGGTTTTTGGTTTACACAAATCCTGCCATTTTTTCTAATGTATTCGTCTAGTTGATTCCGAATTTTCCCACCAGAAATTTGCTATGATTGAATTTAATTTCAGTAAAACTGCCATCGCTAGCCTATATAACAAGTCATGACATATGTTGGCAAGGCCGTAAGGACCAATTCGATCAAGATTTCCTTTTCGGCCTTAGAAAGGACCACAAATGACCAATTGACTATTCGTGCTTGTAATTTCTCCCCAACAAATGCGAAAACTTATGGTAAAGCCTCCAATATTTTCCAGGAGACCTAGGTACGTCCCCATTCCTCCCAAATTTCTAATACCCACAATTTTTTGGACCACTGATTTACTTTTCTCCAATACATTCTTGCCAAATTGTATAGATGATTTATCAAAATTAATTTTCTGCCCAGAGATTAATCCATACTCTGTAAGAATGTTAAGTATATGTCTTGCCTCCCCCTTGGTGACTTTACAAAAAAGCAGATTATCGTCCGCAAATAGTAAGTGAGATATTGTTGGACTGTCACACGCTATTTTTATTCCATTAATAAGTCGTTGTTGCTTAACTTTTTTTTAATTTGGCAATAAGGACTTCTGTACAAAGTATAAATAGATATGGAGACAATGGATCACCTTGTCTTAAACCTCTATGAGGAACAATTCGCCGCCAGGACCCCATTAATTATTACCGAGTATTTGACACTAGTTATGCACCACAAAAGACATTTTATCTATTGTTTGCAAAAACCTAACTTATGTAGCAAACTGATATAAAGTTTCATTCCGCTCCATCATATGCTTTACTCATGTCTGTTTTGATTGCCATGAATTTCACACTCACTACTTTGTTCATGGGTAAGGCATGTAACATTTCATGAGCGATAAAAATATTATCTAAGATGAAACGCCTAGCAACAAATGCCGACTGTGTTTCTGAAATAAGGTTTTGGAGAACCTTTTTAAGCCGCAAACATAATATCCTTGAATTTAACTTATAACCAATATTACATAAGCTAATGAGCCGAAAATCTACCATTCTAGTTCGCCGTGGAACCTTGGGAATGAGACAAATATTAGTCTTATTTAAACCCTTTTCAAAGGATCGAGACCTTAGGAAATTATTTACCAAGGATATCAAATCCTCCTTGATTATATCCCATGAATGATGGTAAAAAAGAGTCGTCATGTCATCTGGATCTGGTGTCTTATCTAGATCCATCACAAAAAGAGTTGTTTTGACTTCCACTTCAGTTGTGGACCGTATCAACTGGTTATCTAGGTCTGAATTTTTACTTTCTATTTCCTCCACATGGACATTAATGGGTCCATTACTGGTAAAGAGTTCGGAGAAATAAGACGAAGCTTTGTGTAATATCTCCGCCTCTTTGGTAACCCAATTACCCCTTCCATTCATTAAGTCAGTTATTCTGTTACATGCTCTTCACTGTCTTACTAGATCATGAAAAAATTTAGTATTTTCATCACCCTCGTGTAACCACTTGTTTCTACTTTTTTGTTTCCAATAGACCTCCTCCTCAATAAAAGCCTCCTTGAGCTTTGTATTTGCTTCACTTATTGCATTAGTATTACCATGATATCATTATTATAATCCTTTACCACCCTCCATAGCTCCATTATTTTTTGGTGCCCGGGTTGTATGTTCTTACTTCGCCAATGAGAGATTTCCCAGCAACAAATTTTAATTTTCTCTGTTAATGAGACGTTCCGACTATTATGTCGTCCTCTCTAATTCCAACATTTTTCAACAATATCTTTAAAACCAGTTTTACCTATCCTACGTTTATCAAAACAGAACTGCTTATTTTTAAATTTATGAGATTGATCCTGAAATCGCCCTAAAATAGGCCGATGATCTGATCCTATCATGTCCTAGTATTGAAATACATTACAATTTTTATATATAATTTTTTCTAACTCATATCATTTAGAGTTTTTGACTCATGCTCATTTGCATTTTTAGACTCTTATTTATTTAATTTATTCGAGATGCGTTCATTTAAGATTTTAAATACGTATTTATTTATATCAATATTATATATTATCAATTATATCTACATAATATATCTATTTGTATTAATATTTACATTTTTTATAAATACATATTATGCGAACTATTGATCTAGCAAGTCATTAAATTGCTATTGTGGCAGGAGACTGTATCAGCCAATATGTTTATGAAAAGGGAGAAAAATGGTTTCTATTACCTAAACCTTGATGCAGTAAGCGTTGGGGACACTGTTATACTCTTTAGATGGGAACATATTGATAGACTCTGGAACCACGTACACGTTCTTGCCTGGAAGCTACTGCAGCCAAGTGAAGGACACAGTGGCAAATGTTGTAACAGCAGATCGTGTGGACATAGGGGAGAGCCTGCTTTGCTACAGTTCAGACACCATTGAGATCTTTCCAGACATCACAATGCATTTCTCCAGCACTGCTGATCTTCTCCTGGATAAGTACAAGATATATATATGGAGTATGTAAAAGGAACCTATTGTCTCACTATTATGTGTAACAATTTGTCTTTGGGCACAGAGCACATAACATTTGTTGCTTATTATGATCCTTCTTCTTTCTTGGTTTCTTTTAAGCCCACCGATTGTTCTACATTGTGGAATTGAAGAAACAAACCAAGAGAATCTCTACCTTTACTCGTATACTTATAGTTTTAACTTCAGTTTTTTGTTTCTTATTTCCTTTCTTTTTCTTTTCTGTCAAAAGAAGGAATATGATTTGATTTTTAATTAAAGAATATGCAATTGAGTTACCCAACATCAATCCAAAATTAATGACATAGAGACCAGTTAATTTGGTACTTACACTTTGGATGAATTTAAGAAAGATTAAAAATCATAAATGATAAAACTAACCAAACGATAGATGAAAATTCAAATCACAATCTGAAGAACATTTCAGGAGTTTTACCCAGAAAACAAGGCTAAGAATTATCCATTTTTTCTCATTGATTCTTGACCTAATATTGCAAAGCTAAGAATTTATTTTACATAGAAAAAAGGCTGCGTTTTAGTTTAGCCTCTCACAGGTTGAGCAGTAGCAATCATGTGAGCCATTACGAAAGCGTATCGAACAGCAGTATGCTGTGGAGTATAGTTGTCCGCAAGTCCAAACTCCCCAAAGTTGAGATCTATGTGCACAAACTTACCCGGTAACGACCTCTTAGACAGAGCTTCATGCCAAATTTCCAAGAACTCATCCATCACTTTTCTGGACTGTTCCATTGATGATATAGGAAGATACTCCACCTGCAATGATAAACATACTCCTCACTGAGATTACGATGGATAAAGACAACTTCTGGATGAATCAACCTCACTTAGCATTGTAAATAGCATCAAGGATCATCACCAAAAGAGAAATAGCGTTACATACCCTTTTGGTAGTAAGGGTAGCATTGAGATTACAAGAAGCTCTGTTAACAAGAAAATCTAGAATGATACACACGTACACCATTTTTAGTTACAACCCACAACTTAAGTAACAAGAAAAATCTTGATACAGACAAAGATTTCGTCTTTTTAAATGCATAAACATGGTTCAATCTTTATCATCTATCCTAATACTGTAACTAAGCATTAAGAATGAAGGATCTATATACCCATATCATGATATGATTTGCAGTGAGATTACAAAACCATACAGTCTGGATTAAGAAAAAAAAGAACTTCTCAATGCATCAACATTGTTAGTTTCTCATCATCTGTTTAAGCATTGTTATAAAGCATTAAGGATAATTACAAAAAAGGGCATGGAGATTACAAGAAGAAAACTCTGTTAACCATCAAACATTGATAATATATCAATCTCAGTTTGCTCAAAGATCTCTAAAAACTGTTTACCTCCATGACAATTCCTCTAACGTTATCAGAATGAGTCGGAACGACTTTACCAACTCGCAATCTAAAATCCCCAAGTTGATACTGAAACCCTTCAAAGAATAGCGCGACTTTGGATTTGTAAGACTGGAGCTTCTCCATTATCAATTGAATCGACGAATCTGCTTCCAGAACAATCCGCTGTGACCTGATGATGAAATAGTACTTATTCGGCTGATCCGCAATCGAAATCCCTAGAAAATCACGCGGAAACTCCGATTGGTTCGCCTGGTCTGTGCCGAAATCCCGAGAGAGACAACATTAACGCAGAGGAAGGAGGATAAGTAATCAGGGAGAGAAAGAGAGGGAGAGAGAGAGAAACCTCGCAACATAGGTTTGTAATAGTTGAGAGTAGCTTTCCATCTTCCTTCTTTGACACCATTGATGCTCTCTACGCACTGTGTAGCTTCGTTTAGGATTTGGCTGCTTACTGTTGAACCTTGATTTGGTTGCCAATGTAAAACCCTAGAAAACAAATCACAGAAAGTAAGGTTAAGCAGTAAAAATCCAAAATTCAAGATTTAATTATTCAGTTTCTGCAATCATGAAACGAACCATTTGACGGGCATGATTCTTCAAAGGAGAAGAAATGGCAGAGGGTTACAACAACACGTTCTCACTTTTTTGGTTTTCTCCGGAGTCATCTCACTATTAAATAGATAGAATTTTTGACATTAAATCAACAGATCAATAGTCAATTTTTTTTTTTTTGTCAACATTGCACTACAAATGGCCGGCCCATTAGCCAAATTCTTGCAAATGCAAGCGGGGAGACTCGATCTCAGGATATACAAGTGCGCATGCCTCTTATGGATTTATCACCTGCCACTAGGCTAAATGCCACTTGCATCAATAGTCAATTTATACCCGAAGTTTTAATATAACAATATATAACCTAAACTTAGATATTTTTTTTAATTTCATCATATAAGACATAACTACACCTAAAATTAGAAAATAATTATTAAATTCAATATATATACAAAATCTGTCAAATTACACTAATTGCTGAATAATTATGGTTTTGTTGTAGACCAACAATTAGTTATAATTTTAAACTATTAATTAACCGAACCTTAACTCGTCCAAATCTCAAATAGACAATCAAATCGTTAGGGTAGTTATGTCAAGCATTTTAGAGATCGAAGATGAAAACATGTAGAAAAATCAACGAGAACGATAGTTGCATAGGCAAAGTAATACTTCTGAACTTGAGAAATTAAACCACCAAATTCTCCACGAAGAAGGTTCAATGGTAGTACATCTTATAGTCTCCTATGTCTTCTAATATTTGACACAAAAGAGAAGAGGTGAAATATTCAACAGATTGAAACTACATAGCTTTTAAGGAAAGAAAGAGTTTCTAAGAAACTACCAAGGAAAAGAAAACATAATAACCATATCAATATCAATTCAACTGAGAATGATTAATTGATGATTCTCTTTACTTTTCTCGAATCTCATGTATTAACTCTTTCTCTATACTTTTTTGTAGCTCGACTTTATTTTTTTTTTATCAATCTTATATAGATAAGATCAACTTTGTTATAACCGAATGAAACATTAGATTTGATCTCATGAGATTTTTTATTGAACTTTCTTTTAATGATTTATTCAATTTAAGAGGCCCATATTTTAGATACAATTCTAACGTTCCTCCTCTTGTTTCACAAATTTGGAGTAAGAAATGTGATGTCCTAAATACTTGAATAAGACCTTTTGAGTATCTCACATCATGTATATAAATACGCATAAACTTGATCCATTTATAAGTTTGAACACCTTTATAAACTTTAGTTCCTACTTAAGTTTTTATACTATACAATTGTATAAGTACAATCAATGTATAGACATTAGTATACAAGTGTCGAACTCATTTCAGTGTATCATCACACTATCATGACCTTTAAAATTATCCTAATATTTTTTCTTCCTTTGACCTTTTGAACTAGAATTCACGTGAGTAAATTTCTTAGTAAAGAGCCTAGAAAAAATTATACTAAGTCACTTAAGTCCCATCTCCTTAGTTGTGTCCATGACTAATCATCCACACAATCCTATAGTAACGAGATCAACAATGTTCATTTTGGATCTGACATATCTAAGGATAATATACACTAGCTTCAAGGCAGCGTCTTTTTATTCTATGTCGTATCCTCAAAGCCACAAAAAAACACATATTACTGAACATTGGCAAGTCTACAAACAATCCTCTAAGACATTATGCTTCTTGCTCAACCAACTATGTAGGTATTAGTTATGATTCCATGAGAGACCTAGCTATACATGTTTGCTTGCTTGACTTCCATACTATTGCACCTCCTCCTAAAGTAAAAATAAATTTACTCATGGAAAAATTGATTTCATCATTGTAAGTTATCCAATTAATATCACAATATGCTTCGAAAACACTAGATAACCCATCATAGCATAGAGGTCAATCCTTCGTACTTTTAGATACCACATTAATCTGTTCATTGCTAAGCAATGCTCTGTACCTGAATTCACTAACATCATAAGTGATATGTGTGAATATTAGGCTAGTTTTCATTGTCATTTTGCATCATTATGCACCATATATGACTTATTTGATCTTATTATAGCTAATATTTTACTTACTTTACATTAGAGTCTAAGGAGCATACATATGCATATTTTCCACTTTTAAGGTTATTTTACGTGATTTGGAGCTATGTATGGAGTATTGGAGACTTGGGGATGGATATAAAAGCAAGGAGATGAAGTGAAATGCATCAAACAAACAAGAAAATTGATTTTTGAGAACCTTGAAAATTTTGGATGAGACAAAGCCTTTGGTAAAGAACCACCACCACTATGTACTTGATATTGGTGATCGATTAAAGCCTTCCTCTGAAAGAAATTGAATGAACTTTTGACACAAGATATCCACAAGAATCCAAATTCTCAAGCAGGAACTCGTGAAAATGCACCAAAACCATTCTAACTTCAAATTCTCGACCCCTAGGTCGAGAAGTTTAATCATGAATTCCAAGAAACCATTTCTTTTGATTTTGTCCGACGCGGTTTGTCCCGGGTTGATCCGATTTTATTTTTACACATTAAAACCCACATATTTAGGACTTTTTAAGACATCTTTCATTCTTTCTTCTAAATTTTGAGTAGCCACTTGAGAAAGAGAGGAAAAATATTTGGACCCTTTTGGGGATGACGGTCTTTGGATCATCATCTCCCATCTATTGAGATTTAATTATCTAATTTACTTACCTTTATTCCCAGTATCATATCCACATCTTCTATATTCTTCATACTGTAAGGAGCAGTTTTCTCATGTATAATCCACTATTTCAAACAAAAAGAATCAAATGAATAAATTACATTCTTCTATCTGATCTAATACGTCTGATTTTCTTGTCAAGTTGATTTTCAACTTAGGATTTTCTTGTCAAGTTGATTTTCAACTTAGGATTTCAACTCAGTAAGTAAAATTTACAGAATTTCTAGTGATCATCTATGAATGTAACATAGTTTTTCTTACTTCCTCTACTCAAACTTTTCTTAAAATGTGTTAGATCATATTGAGTGCATCTCACCATTACTTGATACTTTGAGTGTATCTCCCAAGAACACATTATTGTCTCCTGTTTCATTTAGCTTCTTGAACATACACTTTTGATTTCAAATGTGTCTTGTATAACCTGAGTCCACTATCCATTATATCTTCTTTGCCATATTGTTCACTTCAGTCACTACTACAACCAAGTTTTTTTGTAACATTTGACCTTGATTTGTTCTTCTGATGTGGTGCAAGTTTACAGTCTTGCTTCTTATGTCTTAGCTTGTTGCAGTTCCAACATTTTAATTTCTTTTTGAAATATGTGGATTTGTTTCTCGAGTCCTTGAACTTCTTCTTAGATGTCTTTGATTTGTTCTTATTCGATCCACCATAAGTTTCAACCAAGTTAGTATAAGTATTCACAGATTCGGAAGCAAAGGAATTACCCACATACGTTCTTTTGGCATCTTCGATCATTATATCTGAAATGAGCTAGTCTAGGCTCATCTTCTTCTTTTCATGCTTCAGTTTATATATATAGTTGCTCTAAGAAGATGGAAGTTTGTCTATCAACACAAAGGTTGCAAGTTAATCATTTTTTGGCATACCTTCTGCTTGAATCCGAGATATGATTGCTTCAATAATCGTGAAGTCTTCTTTGATCATGAAAGTAGTCCACATGGATGTGATATGCTACTTTTCACCTTCGCCTTATGAACCGTATTTCTTCTTAAGATTTATCCAAATCTATTTCGCCAACTACAAACTGATGGAGATATCAAACAATTTCTCAAGAGAGATTCTTCAGAATATAGCCTCCATAGGTTTGAAGAATCATATATAAGAACATATTCAAGACCAATTTCTTGGTTATAACTTCGCGAGATCTAGAATTGTTGAATTCATCACCATCTTTAGACCTTTGATGATGTAAATCTCTCAAGAACATTCAAAATCGAAGATGAAAACCTGTAAAATCGAATAAACTAAAACAAAAGTTTCATAATTAAACCGCCAAACTCTCTGTGAAAAAGCTTCAGTGGTGGTGTTTCTTGGAGTCCCCTCTGCCCTCTTATTTTTGACATATAAGAGAAAAGGTGAACAGAGTGAAAGTACAAAGCTTTTAAGGAAATAAAGAGATTCTAAGGAACTATCAAGGAGAAGAAAACAAAATAACTAAATCAAAATCAATTCATCTGAGAATGATGACTTGATGATTCTCTCTACTTCTTTAGCTCGAATCTCATGTATCAACTCTCTCTCTATACTTTTCTGTAACTCAACTTTACTCTTTTTATCAATCTTATATAGATAAAATCAACATTGTTATAACAGAATGAAACATTATATTTGATTTCATGGGCTTTCTTATTGGACTTTCTTTTAACAATTTATCCAATTTAAGATGCCCATATTTTTGAAATGATTCTAACAATGCCTGAACATTAAACCCCATTTCCTTCTCCATTTCATCGATCTGATCATGCTTGATAATGTGAGAAGAGCGATCCAAGAGATAAGGTTGGGCATTTGTTATGATGTTGTTGATTTGGACTTAGGATTGTGTGACTCGATGGCGCGTGAATTGGAACATAGCATGATGGGTCGACCGGTGAACCCACAAAAGCAGAACTTATGTGTGATGATGAATGCTTTACCGAGGGTGTGGGGTGCGGGATCTGAAGTCATTGACAGGATAAGTGAAGGTCGTCACGTCCAATTTGTGTTCTGTTCAGAGGGAGTCTAAATTCGGTGGTTCGTCGTGGTTCATGGTATTTTAACGAGTGGATGATAACCACTCAAAAATGATATTTGATTCACTCAGAAGAAGAGGTTGAGATTATCCCATTTTGGATACAAATTATTGGTAACCCCCTCTGATATCTTACTTTGTGAATGGTGACGCACATTGGTTGCATACTTGGAAATTTCATGGAGACTTTACGGCTGATAATTCAGCAATGGTGCATTATTGGTGTGTTAAATTGTTCATGAACATTGCTAAGCCTCTTATGCTCGAGAGTTTGTTTAGATTTGATGAGGAGATTACGGTCCTCATATTTTGCTATGAGAACTAACAAGATGTTTTGTTCTATGTGTGGGATGCTCACTCATGATGTATTGTTGTGTTATTACATTCAACTACCATGCAATTTGTATTATAGGGTGATTGGTTACTTTTTCTAATTAATTTATGTATAGTCCCGTCCCACATGTAACAATCAAGGCCAATGACAAAATTGAAATCTTCGAACACGTATCCCAATAGAGCAACATCAACTTTATCAATATTTTTGGGTGAAGACGTTAGCTTTATCGATTGATAATACTTCTTGTGTCATATAAGTTGATGTGTCTTGCGTCTTTTTGATTATCAATACACCCTCTTTAAAAGTTTTGGCGAGTTCCAAGATAATTTATTGGCTAAAATTAGGCTTAAATAAAGATAATTTTTAATTAAACTTTTTGGAATCTATAAATTCGATTTTTTTTGGTGTGTAATATCTTAAAAATTGAATTGGGAATATCAAGGATAGTTCGTATCCCTTGTGCGATCTTCAATCCACATAATATCAAGGTCCATGAACCAGATAATGAACCAGATTTCACCTTTTACTCTCCATATGGGCTTGTGATCAGCTTTACTTATCTAGGGCTCTAAAGCTGTTTGGTTGAATTTACAGGATTGTCTTCTGCCATTATGGTACATGGTTCCTGATTTTAGCGATGCTCCATTGTGTAGTTGTCTTTAAAGTGATCACTAACTTCCATGCTTTGTTGGTGCTGATTTGGTGGCCAAAAGGTGCTTTTTGAGAATTAGTTGAGAGCCATGCTTAGTACCATATGTTATTATAATCTTTGTAATCTCATTTGAGAAAGGTAACTTTTAATCAAACTTTTTGGAATATATGAATTCGACTTTATTTGGTGCTTAATATCTTTAGAAATTGAATTGAGAATTATTAGGGCCTTCAGCATCTCTTGCTCGATCCTTCGATCCATAAATATATCCCGAGTTTCCCGCAAACCTTGTGCGGCCAAACGATCCATCGACCTCATGGTTTCTTTGAAGCAAAACCTATACTTTTCTAAACTCTTGAACATTGATCCTCGGGGAGACTTATAACTTATTTTAGTACATTTTGGCACTAAACACACTGGTTCAAATATATGAGACTTTAGGTTTATTAACCACATATTGACAGTTGCTCGAGGATTGCCAACATAGAGATGACGTCCACATACAATTTTAATCTACTGTATTCAAAGGACGTAAGATAAACTTGCAAGTCCACATCATCAAAAATAGTAAATTGTTCCTCCTCACATCTAACCACTAATGGATAGTAACTCAATTGCAATTTAATATTAGTTCCATCTAACGAAAGTCTCTTGCATGCACTAGCTTTCATCATCGAAAAAGTTATCTTCATCACTGATATCTGCAACTGTAAACTATCAATACGACTCTCAAAGTTTAAATGTATGTTGTTGTTGCTGCTCATTGTATCCTACCAAAATAAATACAAAATACACAACCAATAATACTTTTAAACTAAATCTAAATTAGGATTCAACCAACATGGATTTTGAAGGACGTGGTGTAAGATTGATGAGATTAATGGAGATTATGTAGCTAATATATGACGCTATGTCTAATGGTAAACCCGTCATGATCTATTTTGGTTGAGTTATGAAGTCGAGTTTTATCCTAACGTATTGCCATGTTTATATGATCCTTCTAAACATGTGATCTCTTTTAGCTAGGTTCAAGCAACCTAATGTCATTTTGACATGAGAGAGTGTGATAAGCTAACTTAGAGATGTATCATAGCTCTTAACATAACCATTTTACCTTAAACCAGAAGCTAGGTCTAATGGTGAACCCGTCATGAACTATTTTGGTTGAGTTAGAATATCGTATTTGATCCTAACGTATAGCCATGTTCATATGATCCTTCTAAACATGTGATCTCTTTTAGCTAGGTTCAAGCAACCTAATTTCATTTTGACATGAGAAAGTGTGCTAAGCCAACTTAGAGTGGTACCATAGGTCTTAACATAACCATTTTACCTTAATCTAGACGCAATGTTTAATGGTGAACCCATCATTAACTATTTTGGTTGAGTTATGAAGTCGAGTTTGATCCTAACGTCTAGCCATGTTCATATGATCCTTCTACACATGTGATATCTTTCAGCTAGGTTAAAGCAATGTAATGTAATTTTGACATGAGAAAGTGAGCTAAGCCAACTTAGAGTGGTATCATAGGTCTTAACATAACAATTTTACCTTAAACCAGACGCTATGTCTAATGGTGAACCCGTCATGAACTATTTTGGTTGAGTTATGAAGTCGAGTTTTATCCTAACCTATAGCCATGTTCATATGATCCTTCTAAATATGTGATCTCATTTAGCTAGGTTCAAGCAATCTAATGTCATTTTGACATGAGAAAGTGTGCTAAGCCAACTTGGAGTGGTATCATAGGTCTTAACATAACCAGTTTACCTTAATCTAGACATTATTTCTATTGGTGAACCCGTCATTAACTATTTTGGTTGAGTTATGAAGTCGAGTTTTATCCTAACGTCTAGCTATGTTCATATGATCCTTCTACACATGTGATCTCTTTTAGCTAGGTTAAAGCAATGTAATGTAATTTTGACATGAGAAAGTGTGCTAAGCCAACTTAGAGTGGTATCATAGGTCTTAACATAACGAGTTTACCTTAATCTAGACATTATTTCTACTGTTGAACCCGTCATGAACTATTTTGGTTGAGTTATGAAGTCGAGTTTTATCCTACTGTATAGCCATGTTCATATGATCCTTCTAAACATGTGATCTTATTTAGCTAGGTTCAAGCAACCTAATGTCATTTTGACATGAGAAAGTGTGCTAAGCCAACTTAGAGTAGTATCATACGTCTTAACATAACAATTTTACCTTAATCTAGACATTATGTCTACAGGTGAACCCGTCATGAACTATTTTGGTTGAGTTATAAAGTCGAGTTTTGATATGATATCGGCCAAGACAGAACCTAACACAACGGATGAGGAGCATATGGATAAGGACATATTGCGTGTACCAGCTGGTGCCATGACAAGATCAAGGACTAATCTCTTCAACCAAGCTGTAGGAGGACTTGTGGTGCGGATTCAAAGTCAAGAAGAAGACGATCTAAGTCCAACCACATTAGTTCTGACTTGTAGTCAACAAATGGGTGTGTAGCCTATTTGTACTCTTTTCCCTTCACTTGGTTTTATCCCAGTGGGTTTTCCAAGTAAGGTTTTGATGAGGCAAATAAGGCCCACACTTAACAAGAGGCCCATTTTGTTGAGTTAGGAATTTAAAAGGCCTTTTAGCCCAAAAGACATTGGGGTTTTCGTTTGGCTTTATGTTTTTCTATTTAAGTTGCACAAACACTTTGCTTGAAGGCATCCACGTTTTTTATCAATAGAATTCACTCAATTTGAGTATTGTTCTTTTCTTTGGTGAATCATATCCAAAGAAGCCCCCCGGAATATCAAGAGACTTCCACCTCTCTTGTGTGACCTAACGATTCCCCCCTCGGATTCTCCTTCTCTCACGAGTTGTAGAAGCCAAATCTATCCCTTTGCTTGTCTTTGAAGTGTCAGTCCTTTGGAGGATTACATCAAGTTGTAGAAGCCAAATTTTTTTTTTCCTAGGACAAACCACAAAGTTTAATTTCCATTTCTTTTGAAGACTGTCTTATTCTTGATTGCCATTTTTTCTGATTTCCTTTTTCCAGAATTTCCTTTTCCTAGGACTATTTACTGCAAGATTTTTTGTGTTAATCTGCAGGAAATCATGTCACAGGAGGGAGAAGACAGCCAACCCCAACTCGGTAACAAACTCCTAGTGGAAGCCGTCACAGCCAGCAAGGCTAAAATTCTTAGACAAGAATTGGATCAGAGGTTTGAGGAGTTTCGACTAGAGCTGCAGGGTGATGCACATCAAAAACGTGCCATAGGGTCTAAACAAGAGAGTTCTGTTAAAAGACACAACCGTACGATACCTCAGCTAGGTAGGTCCGATGGAGGGTCCAAGAGGGTCGGTTCTGGATCAGACAGGTTAGCAGAAGAGTATTATGGGCACAATAGCGACATCTCTAGGAGAGGCTATAGGAACTATAGGCATAGAGAAGATCAAATGCGTAATCAAGACAATCTAGGAGGTCTTAAAATTCGCATACCTTCCTTCCAAGGAAGAAACGATCCAGACGCTGATTTGGAAAGGGAAACTAAGATAGAATTGGTTTTCAATTGCCAACAATATACTGAGGAGAATAGAGTGAGAGTGGCTGCTACCGAGTTTACAGATTATGCTTTAACTTGGTGGGAACAACTTGTTACTAATAGAAGACGGAACGGAGAACCTACAATCTGCACTTGGAGAGAATTGATAACCGTCATGAGGAAGTGGTTTGTTCCAACACATTATCACCGAAGTTTGCATCAGAAACTGAGGGGATTAGCTCAAGGAAATCGATCAGTTGAGGAGTATTATCAAGAGATGGAAGCTTTAATGCTTAGAGCTGACATACTGGAGGATAAAGAGGCGACAATGGCTAGGTTTCTAGGGGGATTAAACCGCGAGATACAAGACAGATTGGAGATGGAGTTTCATGTTGAGATGGAAGATATGCTTCACAAAGCTATCTTGTTTGAACAACAGCTCAAGCGCAAGGGACATAACCAAAGTTACAACAACTACAAGCCTATTTATCCAAGAGATGAACGACCAAGAGAAGGTTTAGAACCAGAAACGGTCAAAGGAGAAGCTAGGGGGGTTCCTGAAAGCTCCAACGTAGCTAGGAACAGGGTTTAAACGAAACCGCAAACTAGGGAAGTTAAGTGTTTAAACTGTCAAGGACGAGGACACTATGCTAATGCTTGCCCAAACCAGAAAGTTATGATGCTGCTGCCTACGCGAGAATATAAAACAGCTGACGAAGAGGAACTAGAACCTGACGAACTAGAACCTGCGCTCACTTATGAAGCTACGTGTTTGAGTGGTAATCTCATTGTTGCAAGGAGATCACTCAGCTTGACTACACAACTAGCAGAACAAGAACAGAGAGAAAAATTGTTCCATACAAGGTGTATGGTGCGAAACAAAATTTGTAGCATGATTATTGATGGAGGCAGTTGTACTAACGTGGCTAGTGAGACAATGGTGAGGAAACTTGGTCTGGAAACTAAGCCACATCCGAAACCTTATAAGATTCAATGGCTGAATGAGAGTGGAGAACTAAGTGTGGCTAAGCAAGTAATGGTTTCTTTGTCAATTGTATTGATTAAGCATCCTCATTAGGCCACCCCTTTCCCCTATCCAAGAGGCATAGTGACCATATTGTACTATCGGGTTTTATATATATATATATAGTTACATGGAGTTGAGAGACGGAAGACGCGAGAGGGAGCAGGCGCCCCAAGGCGCTGGTGAACCAAGGTGCGTGTGATCCAGGTCGGGAGTGCTCCAGGGCGCAAAGAGTCCAGGTTTGGGTTGCGAATGCCCAGGTCGCATATGCTCTAGTCGTGATCTCCAGGACGCGAGCGCACGAGATTGCGTTCGCGAGTCGCGATCGTAATGGGAAGGACCAACTCCGGGACGCGGAACGATTGCATGCGCTGCGGAAAGCGGGCAGTCCGGGACGCATCGTGAACCGAAGGATTGCGGATGCGTGCGCATGAAGGAGTTCGGGCCTCTGCGACATCAGCATCACATGCAATGTGTCTGGGTCGTGAGAGGCCGTGGTCCCGGAGGTAAGTCAAGTCTTCGGTCAAAAGGAAGACTTGACCGAAGTGGTCCCGCGTCGTGGTCCCCTCGCCGTGGTCCCCTCTTCCTTTTGTGATTCTTTTTCTCTCTCCTTTATGTCGACTATATATGTATGTAACTCCATTGATGAAACATATAGATTTTTGAAAAGAAAATTTGACTCTCTCTCTATTCTCTCTCTCTAGAATTCTCTCTTTTTCTTCTCTTCGGTTTTCCTCCGATCTCTTTGCTTCCGCCACTGCTTACTTTCTTGTTTTAAATTACCAAAACCAACAAATTGGAGAGTACGAAGATGACATTTTGTGTGACATCTTACCAATGGAAGCTGGGCACATACTGCTGGGAAGACCTTGGCAATCCGACAGAAAGGTTGTACATGATGGTTTTGCAAACCGTCATTCATTCACTCACCAAGGCCGAAAGATAGTGTTGCTGCCATTATCTCCTCAAGAGGTGTACCAGGATCAGCTGCAGCTTAAGGAGTCAAGAGATGCACCACCACAAGGCCGTAAGGCAACCAATTACTACACCAAAGTTGTACCAACCAAGCATTCACTTGTTAACCATCCCATGTTTTTATTCGTGTTCAAAGAAGCCTTAGCTTCTTTATCTAACCAAGCAAAATGTCTTCTCTTTTGCAGGAATTTGAAGATGTTTCCCTAAGAAGATCAAAGACGGATTACCTCCTATTATGGGAATTGAACACCAAATCGATTTGGTTCCTGGCGCTTCTCTACCAAACAGACCCGCCTACCGAACCAATCCTATGGAGACTAAGGAGCTTCAAAAACAAGTGGATGAGCTGCTAAAGAAGGGGCATATCCGAGAGAGCATGAGCCCTTGTGCCGTTCCAGTACTTCTTGTGCCAAAGAAGGATGGCAGCTGGCGTATGTGTGTCGATTGTAGAGCAATAAACAACATAACGGTTAAGTATCGACATCCTATCCCTAGACTTGATGATATGCTTGATGAATTGCATGGTTCTGTCATTTTCTCTAAGATAGATTTGAAAAGTGGCTATCATCAGATTAGAATGAAAGAGGGTGATGAATGGAAAACTGCATTCAAAACTAAGCATGGTTTATACGAATGGTTAGTGATGCCATTTAGGCTGACAAATGCACTTAGCACTTTTATGAGATTGATGAATCATGTCCTTTAGAACATTTATAGGCGAGTTTGTTGTGGTTTATTTTGATGACATCTTAGTCTACAGCAAGAATTTAGACGATCACATTAAGCTTGTTAGTAAGATTTTAGAAGCACTTAGACAAGAAAAGTTATATGCCAACCTTAAGAAATGCACTTTCTGCACGGATAATCTTGTGTTTCTAGGCTTTGTTGTAAGTGCAGGCGGCATTAAGGTGGACGAGGAAAAGGTGAAAGCCATTCGAGAATGGCCCACGCCTAAGAGCTTAAGTGAAGTTAGGAGCTTCCATGGACTAGCTGGGTTCTATAGGCGCTTCATAAGAGATTTTAGCATGTTAGCTGCTCCATTAACCGAGATAATCAAGAAGGAAGTTGGGTTTAAGTGGACAGAAGCACAAGAAAACGCCTTCAACTCCTTAAAGGATAAGCTTATCAACGCTCCTATTCTAGCATTACCTAATTTTCTTAAGACGTTTGAAATAGAATGTGATGCTTCTAATGTGGGTATTAGAACCGTTTTGATGCATGATAAGAAAGCCATTGCATATTTTAGTGAAAAATTGGGAGGATCAACCTTGACCTATCCCATTTACGATAAGGAGCTGTACGCGTTAGTGAGGGCTTTGCAAACATGGCAGCACTACCTTTGGCCAAAGGAATTCGTGATACATACTGACCATGAGTCACTTAAGCATCTCAAGGGCCAACACAAGCTGAACAAACGCCATGCTAGGTGGGTGGAATTCATTGTAACCTTTCCCTATGTCATTCGTTTCAAACAAGGTAAGGACAATGTGGTCGCTGATGCACTGTCAAGGAGAGATCTTTTAGTTAGGACAGCACATGGAGGAGGTCTCATGGGTCACTTTGGCGTGAATAAAACACTGAAAGTCATGCAAGATCACTTCTTTTGGCCACACATGAGAAGAGATGTTGAACGAGTATGTTCTCGTTGTGTAACTTGCAAGCAAGCCAAGTCCACTACATAACCCCACCTATAGCCATGTTCATATGATCCTTCTAAACATGTGATCTCATTTAACTAGGTTCAAGCAACTTAATTTCATTTTGACATGAGAAAGTGTGCTACGCCAACTTAGAGTGGTACCATAGGTCTTAACATAACCATTTTACCTTAATCTAGACGCTATGCTCAATGGTGAACCCGTCATGAACTATTTTGGTTGAGTTATGAAGTCGAGTTTTTATCCTAACCTATAGCCATGTTCATATGATCCTTCTAAACATATGATCTCATTTAGCTAGGTTCAAGCAACCTAATGTCATTTTGACATGAGAAAGTGTGCTAAGCCAACTTAGAGTAGTATCATAGGTCTTAACATAACAATTTTACCTTAAACCAGACGCTATGTCTAATGGTGAACCCGTCATGAACTATTTTGGTTGAGTTATGAAGTCGAGTTTTATCCTAACCTATAGCCATGTTCATATGATTCTTCTAAACATGTGATCTCATTTAGCTAGGTTCAAGCAACCTAATGTCATTTTGACATGAGAAAGTGTGCTAAGCAAACTTAGAGTGGTATTATAGGTCTTAACATAACCATTTTGCCTTAAACCAGACGCTATGTCTAATGGTGAACCCGGCATGAACTATTTTGGTTGAGTTAGGATGTCGAGTTTGATCCTAACGTCTAGCCATGTTCATATGATCCTTCTACACATGTGATCTCTTTTAGCTAGATTCAAAGTAACGTAAAGTCATTTTGACATGAGAAAGTGTGCTAAGCCAACTTAGAGTGGTATCATAGATCTTAACATAACCAGTTTACCTTAATCTAGACATTATTGTCTACTGGTGAACCAGTCATGAACTATTTTGGTTGAGTTATGAAGTCGAGTTTTATCCTAATGTCTAGCCATGTTCATATGATCATTCTAAACATGTGATCTCATTTAGCTAGGTTAAAGCAATGTAATGTCATTTTGACATGAGAAAGTGTGCTATGCTAACTTAGAGTGGTATCATAGGTCTTAACATTATTGATCAAGCATCCTCACTAGGCCATCCTTTTCCCCTATCCAAGAGGCCTAGTGACCACATTGTGCTATTGGGTTTTATATATATAGTTACATGGAGTTGAGAGACAGAGGACGCGAGAGGGAGCGGGAGCCCCAAGGCGCTGGTGATCCGAGGTGCGTGTGATCCAGGTCGGGAGTGCTCCAGGGCGCAAAGGGTCCATGTTCAGGTTGCGGATGCCCAGGTCGCGTATGCTCCAGTCGTGAGCTCCAGGACGCGAGCGCTCGGGATTGCGGTCGCAAGTCGCGATCGTAACGGGAAAAACCAACTCCGGGACGCGAACGTACTGAGACGGGAGCGGTCCGTGATGGGATGCGGAAAGATTACATGCGCTGCGGAAAGCGGGCAATCCGGGACGCATCGTGAACCGAAGGATTGCGGAAGCATGCGCATGAAGGAGTTGACCGAAGTGGTCTCGCGACGTGGTCCCCTCGCCGTGGTCCCCTCTTCCTTTTGTGATTCTTTTTCTCTCTCCTTTATGTTGGCTATATATGTATGAAAGTCCATGGATATAAAATACAGATTTTTTAGAAGAAAATTTGACTCTCTCTCTATTCTCTCTCTCTCTAGAATTCTCTATTCTTCTCTTAGGTTTCTCCTCCGATTTCTTTGCTTCCGCCGCTTCTTATTTTCTTGCTTTTGATTACCAAAACCAACATGGTATCAGAGCCATGATCGTCAGACACTCTCTGCTTCTCTAATTCTCTGTTTTTCGCATTTAATTCTCTTTTCTTCCTCGTGGGTCTCAAGTTTCTCGAGAAGGTCTTCGGCGGCCTTAAGGAAGAAAAAGGTTGCGTCCGGTAGTTGGTAAACCTATAAAGGTTCAACCTTTGTGAGTTTCCTGTCCAAAAACTCAAAATTCCTCTGTTTTCCTCTGTTTTCCGGGAAAAGCTGTCTCCTTTCTCCAAGATCTTGTGTGGTTTCGAAGATCCAAAAGGGAGAGGCTCGGAAAAGTCATTCTTGAGGATTCTGTAAAGGAAGGGTCCGGTTGTTGCTAACATTTGTCAAGCTTTATTCTAGATCTAGCCTTCCTAGGTGCAAAGTCTCAAGCTTTGATGGATCCAATCAAGAATCCTCCTGTTCCGATCATTCTCAAGGGGGTAAATTATCTCCTTTGGACCAGAACAGTTAAGACAGCCATATGTACTCGCCTTGGCTATTGGAGTCATATTGTCAAGACTAGACCCTTGAAAGTTCAAGACTCAAGTAAGGAAGATGAGGAAGATGATGATATTCTTGATGAAGATGATGAATGGTTCCAAGTTGATCAAGTTGTCAAATCAATTATCCAAAACTCTCTTGATCCATCTATTCTTGAGGCTTATTCATACTGTGAAACCTCAAGAGATCTTTGGGAGACTCTACAGAAAGTTTATGGTAATGTTTCCAATCTTACAAGGTTCTTTGAGGTGAAGAAGTCTCTCTCGGGTTTGCTTCAAGAAGATATGGATTTTACGGATTACTTTGGAAAGTTTTGGTCTTTATGGGCAGAATTGGATATGCTAAGGCCTTTCTCTATTGATCCAAAGGTTGTGAGAGAAAGGAATGAAGAAGACAAGGTCTTTAACCTTCTAATGAATCTCAATTTCAACTATAAAGACTTGGTGAAACATATTCTCCGATCAGCTGCTAGTAACAATCGGTTACCAAGTCTTGAGGATGTGTGTGCTCAAATTCAAAAGGAAAAGGGTTCCATAGAGTTACTAGAAGGGAAAGGTAGATTGGGTCTTATAACCGCGAACAAGGTTCAAGGAAGAAGTGAGGATTGGAAGCGTTTAGTGTGTAAGTTTTGCAAGAAAAAGGTTCATATCAAAGATAAATGCTGGCTTCTTCATCCTCACTTTAAGCCTTCCAAATTCAAAGACTCAAAGGCTAACTTGTCTCATGAGGATGTGGACGATCAAGTATCCAATCTAGGTACTACTTCTGCCGGTGTACCGAAGGACCAAGGACCTCCGATGGCAGCTTCTTCTTCCTTCCAAGGAAATGTCTTCAAGAAATCTGATCTTGAGGCCCTCATTCAGTCCCTCAACTCTCTTAAGGACTCCGATATGTGTCTCTACTCTCAAACCTCCCATAAACCGCTTATTGTGGACTCCGGAGCTTCCCATCACATGATTAGTGATAGGAACTTGATTAGTGGTATAGAATCGGTGTCGGGAAGTGTTGTGATAGCAAATGGCGATAGGATATCGGTTAGTGGAGTAGGGAATCTAGGTCTTTTTAACAAAAAAACTAGGGCCTTCTATATGCCGAAGTTTACTTCCAATCTCTTATCGGTTAGGAAGGTTGTCTCGGACTTAAATTGTTATGCAATTTTAGGGCCTAATGTTGTGACATTTCAGGATATTAGCACATGATGCTTGTTGGGACAATGAAGACTTCAAAACGAGCTCTACATCCTTGAAGACTCTAAGCTTTTGTCTAATAATGTCGGCTATAGTTTGGCTTTGTCTAGTTCGGCTGTTGGAAGCCTTAGTGACTCTATTTAGCATGCTAGGACTGGCCACCCTCATTTCCGTGCTTTAAGAGTCATGTTGCCTAACACTTCTTTTGATAATGTTGGGTGTGAGGCTTGTGTTTTAGGCAAACATTGCAAGTCGGTTTATCCGATGTCTTTGACTATTTATGATAAATGTTTTGATTTAGTGCATTCCGATGTTTGGACTTCTCCATGTCCTTCTAGAGATAATCATAAATACTTTGTCATCTTCATAGATGAAAAATCAAAGTACACTTGGATAATCCTCCTTCCATCAAAAGATAGAGTGTTTGACGCATTTAAAAATTTCGAGGCTTACATTGCTAATCATTTTAACTCGAAACTGAAGGTGCTAAGAATGGATAATGGAGGGGAATATATGAGCAAGTCATTCCAAGAACACCTCACTAGACAAGGAATATTGCATCAATCGAGCTGTCCATATAACCCCCAACAGAATGGGGTGGCCGAGAGAAAGAACCGGCATTTGATGGAAGTCACTTGTTCCCTCATGTTTCATATGCATGTTCCAAAGAAGTTATGGGGGGATGCTGTCATGACAGCTTGCTATTTGATCAATAGAACACCCACCAAAGTCCTCAAAGATGCATCTCCATACAAGGTACTTAACAAAACTCAACCTCCTTTAGACTACTTACGTGTGTTTGGTTGTGTGTGCTATGTATTTGTACCAGGAGAGCTTAGGAACAAACATGAGGCCAAGAGCAAAAGGTGTATGTTCATAGGCTATTCATCTACTCAAAAGGGCTATAAGTGTTTTGATCCGGAGACTAGACGTGTTCATGTCTCTCGGGATGTTCGGTTTCTTGAGGATCAAGGATGCTTTGGTGAGAAAAATTGGACTGAGCTTCAGGATTTAGCTGAATCAGCCATGGATAGAGCATCTAGTCTTGAGTTTCTACTCAATCATCTAGGCGTTCCGCTTCTGTCTACTGACATGGTGCCGGGTGCGGCACCGAGCGGTCCTACTGAAGCTGCTGGTGGTCCTGATGGGGGAGGAAATGTTCCAACCTCGGCAAACTCGAATGGTCCTACCAATGAGACTCATGAGCCAAATCCTTCATCCGGTTCCGAGACAATTGTTCCAAGTAGTTATGCGGGACGCGCTCTGGAAGGATCCACTAACAATGGTGCTAATCCGTCTCAAGATCTTGATCCTCCAGCTCCACAAGTCCTTTGACGCAGTACAAGGATCAGAAAGGATCCCTCAAACTGGCGGAACACTCGAACATATTACAACGTCCAAGCTGTTGCTCATCCGGAAAGTTCGGTATTTTCGGTTGACCTTCTACCATCAGATTTTTATTCAATTCTTGGCAAAATTGAGTTGGAACAGGTTCCTCAAAGCTTTGATGATGCCAAGCACAGTAAGGAATGGATGGGAGCTGTTGTGGAAGAGACGAATGCAATGACACGGAATCATACACGGGATGAGGCAGATCTTCCTTCCGGGAAAAAGGCTGTCTCTTCCAAATGGGTCTTTACGATTAAACGCAAGAGCAATGGGGATATTGAGAGATATAAGGCTC
This sequence comes from Lepidium sativum, assembly GCA_023374145.1. Taxonomy (NCBI): domain Eukaryota; kingdom Viridiplantae; phylum Streptophyta; class Magnoliopsida; order Brassicales; family Brassicaceae; genus Lepidium; species Lepidium sativum. The sequence continues at coordinate 162,700 of JAKUCM010000129.1, read as the reverse complement.
GCCTTGTGGCTCGGGGTTTCACTCAAACTAATGGCCAAGACTATACGGATACCTTTGCCCCGGTTGCCAAACTTCTCACGGTAAGGGTTGTTCTTTCTTTCGCTACTAACTGATAACAAGGTTTTTGCGTGTTTCTCAAATAACCTACTATTATGTAATCAATTGCAATACAGTATAGTGTCAATCCACTGGGTGAGTAACTAGCAATCGGGATGTAATCTACTTATTCTAATCTAAGCCAGATTCGATTTTAGTGAACAATGATCTAATCTAGGTGCGAATGAAATACTTAAAACAAAGTGCAAAAACAGAACGTAAAAACAGAGCAAAAACAGAGCAGTAATAAAACAGAGTAAAGTGCAAAACAAAGTAATTGTCAAACAGAGTTTTAATGTAAAAACAAAATATTAAAGTTCACGAAATTCAGTGGAGAAAAAGGGGTTCTCGAGGTTAAGGATCAATGATTAGGGTATTCCTAGGGGTTCCAGACTTGTTTATCAACCTATTTAGATGGCCTCTAAGCAAGGAATCACAAAGTAATCACATTAATTCTCATGCAATGGGACCTCTCCTAAACAACAACCCGACTTGACTCTCGCCAACGATTAGAAGTTCAAGAGGCGTTAAGTATGGACCTTACAAAGCCTAATAACACCCTAAACAATCAATCTCTTAAGCCAGAAGATGTTATCTCTTAAAACCTTAATCAAACATAAACAAATCTGGAAACCCCTAAGTTTTCCCCTAATCTCACCCTCTCCTCAAGAACCCTAATTTAACTTACTCAGAATTCATGAAGTAAAGTATAAATTCAGAATCGAAAATCAGTTGCATAAACTTAAAGATGAGAATTTGATATTGCTTTTTAGAGGATCAAAAACTGCTGGAAAATATGATATATTAAAAGTGGAAATTCTACTACAATTTATAGATCAACAAAGATCTTAAGTCTTAAAGAAAAAAAGGAAAATTACATAGAAAGTAAAAAAGAAAATTGTTCCAGTAGTCGGCGGCTATGTTCCGCATGATTTCCATGTAATGAGCATTACTCCTCTGACGCTCATGATCCATGGATACAGAAGCGCGTCTTGGGCGAATCGGCTGTGATGGCGGACCTCCACTCCTTTCCAAAGCAGCTACCCTCCTGCTTAGTTTCTCATTCTCTTGCCTTCTTGCCTCGTCATTAGTAGTCAGCTTCTTGACTTTCTTCATGAGCCACTTGTTCATCTTTTGCAACAGGCCAATGTGCTTGTGTGCTTCTCTAACCGGGGCTCCTTGACGTGGTGGCATAGTGTACTCTTCGAAACAGTACGCCTCGGGATCCACTTCGTCACTGTCCGTCGAAGATGAGTGTGGTGGTGGACCATTTGGATCATATAGAACCTCCAGAGGTGGGTTAAAATCCGTGTTCTGCCCCATCCGTATCGGCGTATATTCCCTATTGGGCAGAAGTAGCAAAGCGTTTGGCCTTAATAAGTGATGGAAAAAGTATATAGGCCTACCTTGCACCTTTGTAGCGGATAGGAATTGACTCCTCCTTAGATGATCCAAGTTCATAAATCGAGGATCTGCCCACTCTCTATCATCGATTAGCACTCCACATCTCTCCAAAAGGCAAGTGACGAGTCCTCCAATAGTTATCTTGCCGTCACGTCCGCCAGTCCTGTTGTCTCTTGCCCACTCGCGGTAAGTGACAAGCTGATTTGCGAATTGGATGGTAAGACCTGCTTCGTTCCTATCCCCGAGGATCGGGGATCCGTCACTCTTAGTCCCGACTATGTCTTTTAGCACGGTTACAAGCATCTCCATCTCCCCAAGATTGTTAGTGCGTGTAGTAAAACGTGAGAAAAAAGTATTTGCAAGGATCATGCGAAAATAGCTAGAGGCTGGGTTTCGGATCATAGATCCTTTTGATCGAGCTGACGAGAATCTGCTTCGTGTTGAGGCTATGGAGCGCCATAGATCATCAATCTTGGCCCTGTCAAAGTCTGGTCCATAGTTCTCGGATTCGGCTCTAGGAAACCGGAACCGGTCCCAGAGTGCTCTGAAAGTCATGCGATTGTCCCGCTCCCTTGTTGCGAAGAAGATGTATCCGCCACCTTGTGTCTCTTGAAGTCCCCCTCTGTATGGTCTCTTCCTTATATGCACGTTCTGGATGAGATACGAATGTGGACAGCCCGCAGTTTTGCAACATTAGATCCACGTCCCTAGTTATTCCCATTGCGGTCAACGCCTCTTTGCATGGGTAGCGGGTTCCTATGAAGTCCATTCGTCGCAGATCGTTAAGTGCACTTGCTGCGTTGTGCTGGTCCTTCATCTCCTTCTCTTTTATTCCTGCCCGAATAATCTCCCTTGCTTCCTCGGCTTCTTTCTCGCCGTATCTCGATCTCCGTAGTATCTCGAGATCGGCCTCTAGATTCTCCTCTGCACCCTCTTCGTTTCCCATGGCCGGATCGTCTTCGTTCATGTACTCTCTTTCTTCTCCAGACTCATTCTCGGATTGTGTTACCAATCTCCTTTTCTCCTTTTTGTCGAGCCTTAATCTGCTCATAGAAGACTCCCCTTGATGAGGATTGCTTCTGTTCCGAGCTTCGTTTTTGGCTTTACGCCTGAGGAGATTGGCATGGTTGGCTTTGCGGTCAAACATGGAGTTTGATTGTTGGAGAAGAAGAAGAAATCGGAACACTCGATCTTGACACTCGAGTAGCTGTTGGTCGAGTGTCGTGAAGAAAGTGAGAAAAGAGTGTCGATCTTCCTTAGAGAAATTTCTGCAAAGAGAGAAAACTAGAGAGAGTATTTAGTGAGAGAGTGTATTCAAGTATGAATGAGAAGGAGAGGGTCCTCCTCTTTTTATAGAGGAGAAAAGATAAGGGGGAATCTTATTCAAATTTGAAATTTGAAAGTGGGTTAAATCAAATCTTTTAAATTAAATGTGAAAGATAATGTATTAAAGATAGATTGGACCAATTTTTCGCAGTAAATGTCTCCCATTTTTCAGCTTTTGGCAGTAATAGGTGTGTAGGCATCGAAATAGGCATGAAGGCGGGACACTCGAGCATGACACTAGAGCAGGTTTGGTCGACTGTCAGTCTGCCAAACGACAGCTGACACTCGAGTGGGACACTCGACCACGCCTGGTTGAGTGTTGTCCCATAATGTTGGTTCTGGTCCCACTTGTCCTATCTTGGGCCCTACTTCCTGCAAAACTCTCAAAATTCCTTCCAAGTGCATGTAAGATGAAATAGATGCAATTTTTATTTTTTTTTAAAGATGAAAATTCTAATAATCAAAATAGATGAATGCAAATGCGAAAATTAAAAGTATTTACAACGGATACCTTTGGGATTACCTCCCAACTGCGCTCGTATATAGTCTTGAGCTTGACTTCCTCATATTCATTGGAGATGAGGAGGCTCATCGAGAAGAACCGAAGTTCCCTCGGGAATTGTGCAGTCAGCCAAGTATGGCTTAACTCTATGACCATTCACTGTAAATCCTTCTCCTTTGTTGTTGGCCAAAGTGACTGCTCCATATGGTAAAACTCTTAGTACTGTGAACGGACCAGACCACTTCGATCGGAGTTTTCCGGGAAACAACTTGAGTCTAGAGTTGAAAAGTAGCACTTGATCACCGGCTGTAATTGTTTTTGTTCGAATCTTCGTGTCGTGGGCGGCCTTGGTTCGATCCTTGTATGCCTTAGAGCTATTATATGCTTCAAGTCTTATTTCCTCCAATTCATGCAGATCCATCTGTCTCTTTTCTTGGGCGGTTTTGAAATCGAAATTCAGAAGCTTGGTTGCCCAAATCAATTTTTACTCTAGTTCTACTGGCAAATGGCAAGATTTTCTATAGAGCAACTGAAAAGGGGTTCTTCCAATGGGCGTCTTGAAGGCAATCCGATAAGCCCAAAGAGTATCGTCCAGTTTGGCGGCCCAATCTCGTCTTGATAGCCCAACCGTTTTCATTAAAATAGACTTGATCTGTCGATTAGACACCTCAACTTGCCCACTGGTTTGGGGATGATAAGGAGTTGCAACCTTGTGTTTAACCCCATGTTTTCTAAGAAGGTTTTCGAAGACTTTGTTGACGAAGTGAGATCCTCCATCGCTGATCACGACTCTAGGTACTCCGAACCTGGGAAAAATGATGTGTTTAAACAGCTTCAGCACCACTTTTGCATTGTTTTTAGGAGATGCAATGGCTTCTACCCACTTGAAAACATAATTCACAGCAGCCAGAATGTAACTGTTTCCTAAAGATGGTGGTTTAAAAGGACCCATGAAATCGATTCCCCAGCAGTCAAACACTTCGATTTCTAAGATAGGTTTCTGAGGCATTTCATTCCTTCTACTTATTCTACCCGTTCTTTGACAACAATCACACCTGGATATGAACTCTTGACAGTCCTTAAAGATCGATGGCCACCAAAATCCAGATTGGAGAATCTTTTGTGCTGTTTTGAATGCAGCAAAGTGTCCTCCATATGTGGATCCATGGTAGTGTTCTAATATTCCCTTAACTTCTTCTCCCGAAACACACCTTCTGAATAGTCCATCAGATCCTTGCTTGTAAAGGAAAGGTTCATCCCAGAAGTATTGCTTCACATCCCAAAAGAATTTATTCTTCTGATGATGGTTCAAAGTTTTAGGCAGTTCTCCTGTCACCAAAAAGTTAACCAGATTGGCATACCACGACAAATAAGTCCCTACAAGCTTCGTACCAATCGAAAAACATCTCATTTGATCGTGTGTCTGACACTCGACCAAGGGTTGGTCGAGTGTCTTGGTCGAGTGTCTGATAGTAAAACTCAACAAATGTTCTTCCGGCATGTCATCGTCTATAGGAAGGGAACCTTTCACCTGCATTCGTGAGAGATGATCTGCGACACCGTTTTCTATCCCGGGCTTGTAAACTATCTCCATGTTAAATTCCTGCAGCAGCAAAATCCACCTAAGTAGTCTGGGTTTGACATCCTTCTTTTTCATCAAGTACCTTAGAGCTGCATGATCCGTAGGATCTAAACTTCTCGAAGGCGAACACTACTGCAAGTAACTCTTTTTCTGTCGTGGCATACTTCACCTGGGCCTCATCGAGTGTTCTGCTGGCATAGTAAATCACATTGAGCTTCTTATCTTTCTTTTGTCCCAGAACTGCTCCATCAGCGTAATCACTAGCGTCACACATTATCTCGAAAGGGATAGTCCAATCAGGAGCTTGGACAATAGGGGCTGTGATTAAGGATTCCTTAAGTTCCAGAAAGGCCTTAAGACAGTCTTCATCGAAAATGAAATCCGCCTCTTTGCAGAGGAGACGAGTTAGAGGTCTGGCAGTCTTAGAAAAATCCTTAATGAAACGCCTATAAAACCCTGCATGGCCCAAGAAACTCCTAACGTCTTTCACTGTTTTGGGACGCTGCAGTTGCACCATGACTTCTATTTTAGCTTTATCAACCTCAATACCCTTTTCATATATCTTATGACCCAGAACAATGCCTTCCTTTACCATGAAGTGGCATTTTTCCTAGTTAAGCACAAGGTCTGACTCCACGCACCTATATAGGACCCTGCACAAATTCGACAAACAGGAGGAGAAGGAGGAGCCATAGACAGAGAAATCATCCATAAATACCTCAACCATCTCCTCAATCAGATCTGAAAATATCGAAGTCATGCAACGTTGAAAAGTAGCAGGTGCATTACAAAGACCAAATGGCATTCTCCTATATGCAAATGTGCCATAAGGGCAAGTAAATGTTGTCTTTTCCTGATCATTAGGATGTATAAGGATCTGGAAAAATCCACTATACCCATCAAGGAAACAGTAGTGTGAATGGTAGCTAACCTTGCTAACATTTGATCAATGAAGGGTAATGGGTAATGATCCTTTCTAGATGCAGAGTTCAATTTTCTAAAATCAATGCACATTCTATGTCCTGTAACAGTCCTAGTTGGGATCAAATCATCATTCTCATTCCTAACAACAGTGACTCCCCCCTTTTTGGGCACACAGTGCACAGGAGAGACCCATCTGCTATCTGAAATGGGATAAATGATATCAACATCTAGCAATTTTAAAATTTCTTTCTTAACAACCTCTTTTAAATTTGGATTCAATCTCCTTTGAGGTTCCCTGCTAGAGTAGAATTCATTTCCGAGGTGAATTCTATGTGTGCACAAGTCAGGAGAAATTCCTTTAATATCAGACAATGAATATCCTAAAGCTTTCCTAAACCGTTTCAACTCAGCTAGCAACATACCTAACTCATCATCAGTTAATGCATCATTTACTATCACAAGATATGTTGAGTTAGTTCCAAGAAACGCGTACCTAACCTGGAGGGGAGTGTTTTAAGGTCCACTTTGGGCGAATTAAGCTATGACCAATCGTCTGGATCGGCTGAGGGTTGACACTCGACCTTGGTGTGGTCGAGTGTAGTGCTCAAGTGTAGGTTGTTTGAGGTTGAATCAGGATACTCGAGCTCAGCTTGCCTGAGTGTCATGGTCAAGTGTGCGGTTTCGAGCGTTTCTTCTTTTAAAGGCTTGCACGAATCCAACATTCTCTTGTAAATCTCCGTATCTTTGTGCACGTACCCATCACAACTATCTTTTGTTAAAGCAGTACTAAGGTGATCTTCTTCCATTAACTCCTCGAACAGATCCTCTGAAAGATTGTCTATCTCTTGAACTACAAACAGCTGTCCTTCAATAGTTGGTTTCCTCATTACATTGCTGATGTTGAAGGTCATCTTGAAATCCTTTCCCAAATTAAGTTCAATTTCTCCTTTGGGTACATTAATAACAGCTCCAGTAGTGGCTAAGAAGGGTCTTCCAAACAATAGGGGGTCTTTAGGTTCTTCTTCCATGTCAAGAACAACGAAATCTGTTGGGATTTCTACTCCTCCAACCTGAACTGGTAGGTCTTCTAGAACACCATGTGGGATTCTAACCGATCGGTCAGGTAATACCAATGATATCTTGCAGGTTTTGTACTTGTCAAATCCTAATCGTTTGGCAACTGTTAGTGGCATCAGGCTGATTGATGCTCATAAATCACATAAGCAGCTTCTAAATGTGAGAGGTCCTAAGGAGCATGGAATCGTGAATGTTCCTGGATCATCGAGCTTCTTGGGTACAACTTTTCTTTGTATAACGGCACTGACCTCATGTGTTAGCACAACCATCCCTTCAACTTCTTGTGTTCTGTATTTGACTGCATCCTTCAAAAACTTCTGGTAAGGAGGCATCAGCATGAAAGTATCCAGAATTGGTATCTTCACTTCAACGTCCTTCATCTGTTTTTCAAAGAGAGCCTTGTATTTGTCTGCAACCTCCTTCTTGAATCTCTGTGGGAAAGGAAGATGGGGTTTGAAGGGTGGTGGAGTGAACGGTTTTAGGTCTTTCTGCAAGTCAGTCAGTTTTCTGGGCTCAGGAGGCGACACTCGACCAGACGTTGGTCGAGTGTCATGGTCGAGTGTCCAAGGCTTCGGCGGTTTCATGATGATTTCTGTCTATTTTTCGACAAGATCATCCTCCCCTTCCTGAATGGCACTGTCCTCAGTGGCGTCTGTGTCCTCAGCACGGATTAGTATTTCACGGCCACTACGGAGTGTAATGGCGTTGGCGTGATACTCCTTAGGGTTCTGGACGGTTTTTCCAGGTAGTTGTTTAGTTTGTTTCACGGCTGATGAGGATCCTTGCTGATTCTCGACATACTTGAGGCGGGCATTAAGAGTTTCAAACTTGCAGTTGAGGTCGTTATGGGAAGCATCTATCTTGGCATGTACCTCAGCAAATTTCCTTGTTATTTCAGAAGTAGTGGTTGTATGTCCTTTCAGTATTTGTTGTAATATATCCATGACCTCAGGTGTTTGTTGGTTTTGGGTTGTGTTGTTTGATTCGTAACCTGGTGGTGCAGAGTGTTGGTGGTGATGAGTCTGCTGGTATTGTTGTTTTGGGATAAAGGGTTTGGGTTGTGGTTTGGGTGGGTATACTTGATCTTGAGGGTTCGCCACGTTGGTGTTTCTGTAGGAAATGTTTGGATTGGGTTTATAGTTGTTGTAAGGCCTGTAGTTGTTACCTTGGTTCTGCACAAAACTGACCTCCTGAGAAACAGGTTTTTGCGGTGTTTTCTCAAATACTAAACTGTCTATTTAATCAATTGTAGTACAGTATTGTGTCAATCCAATGGGAGAGTAACTAGCAATCAAGATATAATCTACTTATTCTAATCTAAGCCAAATTCGGTTTTAGCGAGTGGTTATCTATCCTAGGTGACAATGAAATCTTAAAACAAAATGCTAAAAATGAAACAAAGTATTAGAATGTAAAAACAGAGCATTAAAAGTAAAGCAATAGTGAAACTAATAATGAAGTGCAACAAGAAATCTCAACCTAAAACAGAGTATTAAATTCACGAAAACTCAATAGAGGAAAAACGGGTTCTCGAGGTTTAGGATCAATGATTAGGGTATTCCTAGGGGTTCCAGACTTATCTATCAACCTATTTAGATGACCTCTAAGCAAGGAATCACAAAGTAATCACATTCGCTCTCGCGCAATGGGACCTCTCCTAAAAGACAACCTGACTTGACTCTCGCTCAACGATTGGAAATTCAAGAGGCCTTAAGTATGGACCTTACAAAGCCTAATAACACCCTAGACAATCAATCTCTTGAGCTAGGAAGATGTATCTTAATTTAAGCATGTTCAAGTGATTCCCCAAACGCCTCTCGGGGGGGGGGGGGGGGGATTCACCAAGAGATCGAATTTCAATTGATCAGAGAGAAACAATCATTAAGAACACTTAAATTAAAGAGATCTAAGACCTTAATTAAACATAAACAAATCTGGAAATCCCTAAGTTTTCCCCTTATCTCACCCTTTCCTCAAGAACCCTAGACTAACTTACTCAAAATTCATGAAATAAAACATAGACTTAAAATCGAAAATCAATTGCATAAAATTTAAGACTAGAAAAATCGTAAATGCCTTTGTAAACTATGAGACTCGAAAATTGCTAGAAAAAGATTGTATATTGAAAGTAGAAATTCTAGTACAATTTATAGATCAAAAGATCTTAAAGAAAAAGGAAAAATACTTAAAGAGAAAAAGGGAAAAATTCTCTAGAAAGAAAAATGAGAATTTCCTTTTAAAAGTTAAAAGGAAATTTCCTTAAGAAAGAAAAATAGAAAAAGAAATAAAAGACAATTGGGCTTGCACAAAGGGGTTTTGATGGGCCTTTTTCGCAGAGAAGCCCAAAGAGTCAATCTTCGTCCAAAATCTTAGTTTTGGCCCGTAAAGTCACTCGACCAGGTGATGGTCGAGTGTCATGCTCGAGTGTCAGAGACTCGAGTGCCAAATCTTCTAGTTCGCATCCTGAACTTCAACCTTAGGCCAGACGATTCCTCATTGGTCTTCTTGTAATCCGAAATACTCCGTGATAAGCTCCAAAAAGTACCTAAAAATCCCTTTTATGCAATGTATGCAATGCCCAACACTAATAATGTAAATTATGCTAAAAAGAACCTAAAACAATGATAACAATGCAAGTATGAATGCAAAACATGCTAAATAATGGTCCTAAAATGTGGTAAAATGCAGACACATCACCTCCTCTTCCTGATCTTCGTCCTCTCCAACCTCTTGTGACTCACTTACGTGGTGTACCTGTTTTTGTTGAGCTGAGAGCAACCTATCGAGCTTGTCTTGTATGGCTTTAAGTTCCTTTCTGCTAACCATGTTAGGATCGGCTGTACCTCTAGGAATTGCGAAGTTTCGCGGTTCTGGAGTTGGAGAAGAATTTGCCCAAGAATGCTTGTTTACAGGCGTCCCAGGATGTGATAGATCCTTGGGGCAAGTGTTTTTCCCACAGGTGTGCTTTGTCTCCAAAGAGAAAGGAAACAACCTTAGTTTTAAAGCATCTTCACTAACCCCATTAATCTTTGTCAAACTGGTTAGTCTCTCGAACTCGTCTAGATGATCCAGAGGATCCTCGGAAGGTAAACCATGAAACTTGCTATTCTAGACCATGGAGATCATACCGCTTTTAATCTCGAAATTATTGTTGGCAATAGCTGGTGGGACAATTCCATGGCGTTGTGTGTGAATAATGGGAGCATCACCAGCTCTGATGTGTCTTTTGCGCCTAAGTCGAAATCCTAAGTCAGTAGCTTGCACGTGGTCCTCCATGTCTACTGGATCAGGAATGGGTATTCCTAGGGGTTCCAGTCTATTCCGCTGTTCCCGCAAGTGTTCACGAGTCAAACGGTCTATGTTGTCAGAGTAGGGAATGAGATCTTCACAACCACGAGATCTGGTATTCGTGCAGGTATGTTCTTGTCTGTGGAAACGACACTCGACCAAAGGTGATCGAGTGTAGTGGACGAGTTTTCTGGGAACAGAGTGAAATCAAGAGACTCGAGCGGAGGTGGTCGAGTGAGTTGATCGAGTGTTCCTGAAAACAGACTAAAACGATGTTTAGAATGTTGTTTTTAAAACTTATTCTAAGGAAAGTAAAAATCCTAATTGTAGCTAACTATGACCCAGTTGGCAACGACGCCAATTTGATAACAAGGTTTTTGCGTGTTTCTCAAATAACCTACTGTTATGTAATCAATTGCAATACAGTATGGTGTCAATCCACTGGGTGAGTAACTAGCAATCAGGATGTAATCTACTTATCCTAATCTAAGCCAGATTCAATTTTAGTGAACATTGATCTAATCTAGGTGCGAATGAAATACTTAAAACAAAGTGCAAAAACAGAACGCAAAAACAGAGCAGTAGTAAAAATGAGTAAAGTGCAAAACAAAGTAATTGTAAAACAGAGTTTTAATCTAAAAACAAAATATTAAAGTTCATGAAATTCAGTGGAGAAAAAGGGGTTCTCGAGGTTAAGGATCAGTGACTAGGGTATTCCTAGGGGTTCCAGACTTGTTTATCAACCTATTTAGATGACCTCTAAGCAAGGAATCACAAAGTAATCATATTCATTCTCATGCAATGGGACCTCTCCTAAATAACAACCTGACTTGACTCTCGCCAACGATTAGAAGTTCAAGAGGCGTTAATATGGACCTTACAAAGCCTAATAACACCCTAAACAATCAATCTCTTGAGCCATGCGATGTTATATTAACCTAAGCATGTTCAAGTGATTCCCCAAACGCCTCCCGGGGGGGAGTCACCAAGTAATCGAATTTCAATTGATCAGAAAGAAATAAGCATTAATGACACTTAAATTAAAGAGATCTAAAACCTTAATCAAACATAAACAAATATGGAAATCCCTAAGTTTTTCCCTAATCTCACCGTCTCCTCAAGAACCCTAATTTAACCTACTCAGAATTCATGAAGTAAAGCATAAAATCATAATTGAAAATAAATTGCATAAACTTAAAGATGAGAATTCGATATTGCTTTTTAGAGGATCGAAAATTGCTAAAAAATATGATATATTAAAAGTGGAAATTCTACTACAATTTATTGATCAACAAAGATCTTAAGTCTTAAAGAAAAAAAAGGAAAATTACATAGAAAGTAAAAAAGGAAAATTGCTTAAAGAGAAGAAAGGAAAACTAGAAAGAGAAATGGAAAATTCCTTGAAAAGAATAGATAAAAATGGAAAAAGACTAAAACGTTATTGGGCTTGCATATGTAGGTATTAATGGGCCCTTTTCACAAAGAAGCCCAAGAAGTCAACTCCGGCAAAAAAGTCAACATTCTGGTGGGAAGAACCACTCGACCAAGTGATGGTCGAGTGTCATGCTCGAGTGTCAGACTCGAGTGCCAAATCTTCTAGATCACATCCTGAACTTCAACTTTAGGCCAGACGATTCCTTATTGGTCTTCTTGTAATCCGAAATACTCCATGATAAGCTCCAAAAAGTGCCTAAAAATACCTTTTATGCAATGTATGCAATGCCCAACACTAAGTATGCAAATTATTCCTAAAAGAACTTAAAATAATGATAATAATGCAAGTATGAATGCAAAACATGCTAAATAATGCCCCTAAAAAGTGGGAAAAAGCAGATATATCACTAACTTCTCGTGGGAATTATGCCAGATGGATGTTAAGAATGCCTGCCTCCCTCCCGGGAAGGTGTTACGACTAAGGAAAGCTATTTATGGTTTGAAGCAGTCTCTGAGGGCATGGTATCATAAGCTTAGCCATACTCTTCAAGATCATGGCTTCCGCAAATCCGAGGCTTATCATACCTTGTTTACTCTACAAGGTCCGAAAGGTATTGTGGTAGTATTGATTTATGTGGATGATCTTATTATCTCTGGTAGTAATACTGAGGGTATTAGAGGCACTAAATCATACCTCCATTCGGTTTTTGATATAAAGGATCTTGGGGAACTTAGATATTTTTTGGGAATTGAAATTGGTCGTTCTTTGGAAGGCTTATTTCTTTCCCAAAAGAAGTATACGCTTGATTTGCTTCGTGAGACAGGTATGGAGGGCTGTAAGGCTGCTAGAACACCGCTTGAGGATGGTTATAAGGTCAGCCGAAAGGGGGAGGAGAACGGTGAAGCTTTTCGGGATGTTGCCAAATACCGTCGGCTAGTTGGTAAGCACATATATCTCACAATCTCTAGACCTGATCTTTGTTTTGCTGTGAATCAGGTTAGTCAATACATGCAAGCTCCAACCATGCATCATTGGGCCATGATTCAACGGGTTCTCAAATATCTTCGAGGCAGCTCGGGTCAAGGTGTGTTGATGTGATCTTCCCTATGATAGAACTCTGAAAATTGGGGCTAGAGTACTCGTAATCGAATGAAACATGAGCAGCTGATGGATTAGAGTGTGAGGAACGTGGTGATGAGTTTTGAGCGAAATTGATCGAGGGGTTTCTGAGATACGATGGCAAACTCGTTAAGAAACAATAGAACTGATGGAATGTTGTGGCGGAATGGATTAGAATAAGATGAGGACGTGATGGAAACTTGTAGGTGACGAAGATGAAGTGATAGAATGGAAATATTTCTATGATTAGATGAATTAGTGAAGAATCTCTTGGCTCACAACGTGATGGGAGATTCAGGCTCTAGGATTTCCAGAACCGTGGCTTGAGAGCATAGACAACTCAATAAGAAGTCTTTTTCAATGATAATTAATACTCTAAAGAAGTTTACAGCAAGTTCTGGGGTTTAAATATAACCCGAGAACCAAACAACATGTAGTTCTAAACAAAAACAACATGTAGTTTTAAACTTATAAAAAACAGCAAAGCGTTTAAATAAAAACAACGAGGCGTCCCCTAATGGTGCACCTCAAAATCTACTAAGTACAAAATCAGATTGGTTTGCTCGCCGTAGTGATTCCATCTGCCTAAGTAACTCGCCGTAGTGATTCCATCTGCCTCATTAAAAACCATGAGAGAAAACCCATTTGGGACAAAACTCTCTATGGGAAAAAGAGTACAAAATTTCTCTCCTAAGTTACCTAGTTATCATCACCAAGAGAAGTCTTCAAGATGGAGATGTTGAAGACTTGTGCAGTTACCAACTCGTCAACTCCTTCTGCAATGAGGGAATGAGCTTCTTTCGCCATCTCCTTAGCTCTGGAACGTGTAATCCGACCCTATACTTCTGGTGCTACAGCTGTTGTGCCATCCACGATCATATCATGTGTGGATGGGTTGGAACTCGAGTTCCACTATCTCTGGCTATTGTGATGCTGATTGGGCTGGAGATAGGAATGATAGAAAATTGACTACCGGTTATTGCACCTTTATTGGAGACAACTTAGTGACTTGGAAGACCAAGAAATAGAAGGTGGTAGCTTGTTCAAGTGCTGAGGCAGAATATAGGGCCATGAGAAGGCTTACAGATGAGCTGGTATGGTTATTGGCTCTTCTTTGTGATTTGGGTCAAGAGACAACCGAGCCGATGGTCATGCATTGTGATAACCAAGCCGCGATCCACATAGCGTCTAATCCGGTGTTTCATGAGAGGACCAAGCATGTGGAGGGTTATTGTCACAAAGTTTGGGAACGAATGGAAGAAGGGGTTGTGGTTCTGTGCTTCACTCCAAGTCGGGATCAGCTGGCTGACATATTTACTAAGGCCGCAAGTACCAAAGTTTGTCGATACATCTATGACAAGCTTGGGCTTGTGAGTCTTGGTAACACTTGATCTCATGTTCTCTGACCTTAGAGTATGCATGCTCTTTTTCCCTTGGAAGAGGTTTTGTCCCATTGGGTTTTCCTCTCCAAGGTTTTTACCGAGGTGTATACTCTGAGGTCTCCAAGCGGAGCCTTCATACATTACGGCTTAGCTTGAGGGGGAGTATTGATCAAGCATCCTCACTAGGCCATCCCTTTCCCCTATCCAAGAGGCCTAGTGACCACATTGTGAGACGGAGGACGCGAGAGGGAGCGGGCGCCCCAAGGCGCTGGTGATCCGAGGCGCATGTGTGATAACAAGGTTTTTGCGTGTTTCTCAAATAACCTACTGTTATGTAATCAATTGCAATACAGTATGGTGTCAATCCACTAGGTGAGTAACTAGCAATCGGGATGTAATCTACTTATCCTAATCTAAGCCAGATTCGTTTTGAGTGAGCAGTGATCTAATCTAGGTGCGAATGAAATACTTAAAATAACCTAAAAACAGAGCACGAGTAAAGCAATAATAAAACAGAGTAAATTGCAAAACAGAGTAATTGTAAAACAGAGTTTTTAATCTAAAAACAGAATATTAAAGTTCACGAAAATTCAATGGAGAGAAAGGGGTTCTCGAGGTTAAGGATCAGTGATTAGGGTATTCCTAGGGGTTCCAGACTTGTTTATCAACCTAGTTAGATGACCTCTAAGCAAGGGATCACAAAGTAATCACATTCATTCTCATGCAATGGGACCTCTCCTGAACAACAACCCGACTTGACTCTTGCCAACGATTAGAAGTTCAAGAGGCGTTAAGTATGGACCTTACAAAGCCTAATAACACCCTAAACAATCAATCTCTTGAGCCAGGCGATGCTATCTTAACCTAATCATGTTCAAACGATTCCCCAAACGCCTCTTGGGGGGGGGGAATCACCAAGTAATCAGATTTCAGTTGATCAGAAAGAAATAAGCATTAAGGACACTTAAATTAAAGAGATCTAAAACCTTAATCAGCCATAAACAAATCTACAAATCCCTAAGTAAAGCATAAAATCAGAATCGAAAATCAGTTGCATAAACTTAAAGAAGAGAATTTGATA
The DNA here is from genome assembly GCA_023374145.1 of Lepidium sativum. Classification (NCBI taxonomy): domain Eukaryota; kingdom Viridiplantae; phylum Streptophyta; class Magnoliopsida; order Brassicales; family Brassicaceae; genus Lepidium; species Lepidium sativum. Next base: position 147,484 of record JAKUCM010000129.1, on the reverse strand, counting down.
TTGCTTTTTAGAGGATTGAAAATTGCTGGAAAATATTATATATTAAAAGTGGAAATTCTAGTACAATTTATAGATCAACAAAGATCTTTCAATCTTAAGGTAAAAAGGAAAATTACTTAGAAAATAAAAAGGAAAATTGCTTAAAGAGAAGAAAGGAAAATTCCCTAGAAGAGAAATGGAAAATTCCTTGAAAAGAAATAAGGAAAAAGACTAAAATGTTATTGGGCTTGCAGAAGTGGGTATTGATGGGCCTTTTTCACAAAGAAGCCCAAGAAGTCAACTCCGGTGAAAAAGTCAACATTCTGGTGCGAAGAACCACTCGACCAAGTGATGGTCGAGTGTCATGCTCGAGTGTCAGACTCGAGTGCCAAATCTTCTAGATCACATCCTGAACTTCAACTTTAGGCCAGACGATTCCTTATTGGTATTCTTGTAATCCGAAATACTCCATGATAAGCTCCAAAAAGTGCCTAAAAATACCTTTTATGCAATGTATGCAATGCCCAACACTAAGTATGCAAATTATGCCTAATATAACCTAAAACAATGATAATAATGCAAGTATGAATGCAAAACATGCTAAATAATGCCCCTAAAATGTGGTAAAATGCACACATATCAGTGTGATCCAGGTCGGGAGTGCTCCAGGGCGCGAAGAGTCCAGGTTCAGGTTGCGGATGCCCAGGTCGCGTATGCTCCAGTCGTGAGCTCCAGGACGCGAGCTGATATAAGAATGGACCAACAGATTGAACCGGAACAAGAAGAGCTTGATGAACTTGGACCAGAGGAGTTAGAACAAGCGATGGACGTACCAAATGGACCAATGACAAGAGCTAAGGCACAAAGACTTCAACAAGCCATTGGCATAATGCTCAATCAGGCTGAAAGCAACCTTAGCACCATAGCTAATTCAACCACATTGGTTGTGATTCAAGCTAGCTAAGGGTTGTCTAAAAGAGGTGTATACACTTGCACTCTTTTTCCCTTCGTCTAGTTTTATCCCCATGGGTTTTCTAGACAAGGTTTTTCATGAGGCAATGTTGGATACACTTATTCATCTATCCTCTTAGACAACATGCTTAGAAAGGGAAAGGGAAGACTAATTCGATTAAGGCTTTAAGTGGACTTCTGTTGTTTTATGTTTTGGGCTTTTGTACTTTCAGCCCACTCTTTTCAAAAGTCCATTTCGTGGCTTAGCTTTCCTATAAGTATGTTGAACCCTAGTTCCTTTCATTTTATCAAACATTTTATTTTAAAACTTTTCCCTCACTTGTTTGATGTGTATGGTGTGTAATATCCATACAACTTGGATCTTGCCCTCGTGTGTCATATCCTGGGTGAATTCAAGCTGATAGATCAAAAGTTTTGTGTTTCACACTCTTGGGTGTCTACAACCTCTTGGATTCTTTCCTGGATACTCCTAACCCACTGTAGGAGTGTATCATGTGGTATCAGAGCTGATTCAAGTCAGGTTGTATCGAAAACTCTTCATATTCCTTTTTGAACTTTTGCGAAATTTTTCAGTTTTTCTCTTTAATCATTTTCTGATTTGTTAAACTGTTAGATCTAAGCCTAAAACTGTTGGTTCTAAGTCTAAATGTGTTAGATCTAAGTTTGTTTTTTTTAGCTGCTAGTAAATGCTTTCGAATTTACACAAGACTCTTGGTATTCTTGATTGCTTGCTACACTTTCTAAAGTGTCTTTTAGTATTCTAAGAGCACTTTGTCATAGATCTAATTCTCTGCAGTTTTTTTAAAAGTATTTGTTTGACTAGATTACTTGTTTGTCTTTTGATTTCTTGTAGGAACATGGCAGGAGATGAGGAAAAAGGTGGTCAAAGCAACAAACTTTTATTAGAGGCTCTTACAGCAACCTTGTCCTAAATGATGGATGACAAACTAGAAGCTTTCAGGCAAGAACTAGCTGCAACTGAGCATGAACAAGTCCCTGTTAACTCTAGAGTGGCTGAAAAACCGCAAGAAGCTCGAGATTACTACTCATCATCTCGTGCTAGTCAAAGGAGGCACATACGTGGACAAGAAGAAAGAACAACACTTAGGGATAATAAGGCTGGTTTAAAGATCTGGATTCCTCCATTTCATGGTACTAATGATCCAGACGCTTATTTGGATTGGGAGAAGAAGATTGAGGTCGTCTTTAATTGTCAAGAGTACACAGAGGAAAACCGAGTCAAGATAGCAGCCACGAAGTCCCATGACTATGCTCTCAGCTGGTGGGATCAATTGGTCACTACTAGAAGACGTGTTGGAGACTTTCCAATTGATACATGGCGCCAAATGAAAGTTCTTATGAGGAAAAGGTTTATTCCAAGTCATTACCACAGAGAGCTACACTTCAAGTTGAGAAATCTGGTACAAGGTACCAAATCTGTGGAAGAATACTACAAGGAAATGGAAACTCTTATGGTCAGGACAGATATTCATGAGGATAGTGAGGCTACAATGTCCAGATTCATGGGAGGTCTTAACAGAGACATAATTGATCTTTTGGAGGTTCACCATTACATGGAGTTGGAGGAATTGTTCCATAAGGCTGTTATGTTTGAAAAGCAACTTAAAAGGAAGGGAATTCGATCGAGCTATGGTTCCAACAGATTTGGGTAACTCGATCTGTTGGAACCATAGCTCGATCGAGTTCCCTTCCTCTTAAGTTGATTTTCTCATGAATATCTGCCCTTTCTCATGAATATCTGCCCTGACCATAATAGTTTCCATCTCCTTGTAGTATTCTTCAACAGATTTGGAACCTTGTACGAGATTTCTCAACTTGAAGTGTAGCTATATATGGTAATGACTTGGAATAAACCTTTTCCTTATAAGTACTTTCATTTGGCGCCATGTATCAATTGGAAAGTCTCCAACACGTCTTCTAGTAGTGACCAATTGATCCCACCAGCTGAGAGCATAGTCATGGAACTCCGTGGCTGCTATCTTGACTCGGTTTTCCTCTGTGTACTCTTGACAATTAAAGACAAGCTCAATCTTCCTCTCCCAATCCAAATAAGCGTCAGGATCATTAGTACCACGAAATGGAGGAATCCGGATCTTCAACCCAGCCATGTTATCCCTAGGAGTTGTTCTTTCTTCATGTCCACGTCTGTGCCTCCTTTGACTAGCACGAGATGATGAGTAGTAATCTCGAGCTTCTTGCGGATTTTCAGCCGCTGTAGAGTTAACAGGGACTTGTTCATGCTCAGTTGCAGCTCGTTCTTGCCTGAAAGCTTCTAGTTTGTCATCCATAATTTAGGACAAGGTTGCTGTAAGAGCCTCTAATAAAAGTTTGTTGCTTTGACCACCTTCTTCCTCATATCCTGCCATGTTCCTACAAGAAATCAAAAGACAAACAAATAATCTAGTCCAACAAATACTTTTTAAAAAAACTGCAGAGAATTAGATCTATGACAAAGTGCTCTTAGAATACTAAAAGACACTTTAGAAAGTGCAGCAAGCAATTCAAGAATACCAAGAGTCTTGTGTAAATTCGAAAGCATTTACTAGCAGCTAAAAAAAACAAACTTAGAACCAAAACTTTTAGGCTTAGATCTAACCGTTTAACAAATCAGAAAATGATTAAAGAGAAAAACTGAAATTTTTTGCAAAAGTTCAAAAGGAATATGAAGAGTTTTCGATACAACCTGACTTGAATCAGCTCTGATACCACATGATACACTCCTACAGTGGTTTAGGAGTATCCAGGAAAGAATCCAAGCGGTTGTTAACACCCAAGAGTGTGAAACACGAAACTGGAAACCGAAGAGTCACGTTTTGAGGTGAAGAACGAAATCAATCTCAAAACAACTCGGATTGAACTGAAATTTTAGCAGCGGAAATAAGACTGGACGATATAACTTGTGAAAAAGTTTGAGACGTTTCTATGGAGGGACGAAGGAGATACGATGGTGAAGATTAACAGTCGTTTTAGAGCACTAAATGGATCAATTTGAGCTATCAAGAGGGATGAAGAACTCTTGATCTTCAGCTTGAATTCACCCAGGATATGACACACGAGGGAAAATCCAAGTTGTATGGATATTACACACCATACACATCAAACAAGTGAGGGAAAAGTTTTAGAATAAAATGTTTGATAAAATGAAAGAAACTAGGGTTCAACCTACTTATAGGAAAGCTAAGCCACAAAATGGGCTTTGAAAAGAGTGGGCTGAAAGTACAAAAGCCAAAACATAAAACAAAAGAAGTCCACTTAAAGCCTTAGTCGAATTAGTCTTCCCTTTCCCTTTCTAAGCATAATGTCTAAGAGGATAGATGAATAAGTGTATCCAACATTGCCTCATTAAAAACCTTGTCTAGAAAACCCATGGGGATAAAACTAGACGAAGGGAAAAAGAGTGCAAGTGTATACACCTCTCTTAGACAACTCTTAGCTAGCATGAATCACAACCAATGTGGTTGGATTAGCTATGGTGCTAAGGTTGCTTTCAGCCTGATTGAGCATTATGCCAATGGCTTGTTGAAGTCTCTGTGCCTTAGCTCTTGTCATTGGTCCATTTGGTACGTCCATTGCTTGTTCTAACTCCTCTGGTCCAAGTTTCTCAAGCTCTTCTTGTTCCGGTTCAAGCTGCTGGTCCATTCTTATATCACCTTGTCCAAGTTTTGTCCCAATGGGTTTTCTTGGTAAGGTTTTTAATGAGGCAAATGATTCACATCACCATAGCCCATTGTTAAATAAAATTCGTGGCTATACCTCTTTCACACTGCCATAACAAGAAAAAAGGAAGAAGAATAGAATTTTCCTTATTGAATTTTTCGGAAACTTTCCTTATTCGACTTTTTCCATTCTTTCTGTTTTATTTTTATTTTATTTGGAGAAACACTAGGGTTTCATCCCTCTCCTATATATGTATTGTGCTGCCTCCAAGCAGAATAACAATTCACGTTTTAATCAAAAAGATCATTCAGTCTTTTCTCTTATGTTGGTGTGTAATATCCAGCAAGCTGTTTGGTGTGTCATATCCAAAGATTTCGTGGGGAACATCAAAAGTCTGTCACAACTTTTGTGAGACCATTCGATCCACATACTTTGATACTTGAAGCTTCTTAGTTTTCGGGGTGCAAAGACTATCCAATATCAACTCTGAGTAAAGATCTCTGGAGGTGTGTCTTACAACTCGTCTTTAAAGTTTTTTTGTCGTCTCAAAGTCGAGCATCCCAACTCCATATCCTCCGAGTGACGAAATTGGGATTGATTCCTTTGTGGGATCGTATAAAGCCATGTTCATATGATCCTTCTACACATGTGATATCTTACATGATATGATCTTCCCTACGATAGAACTCTGAAAATTGGGGCTAGAGTACTCGAAATCGAATGAAACTTGAGAAGCGGATAGATTGGAGTGTGAGAAACTTGGTCAGGAGTTTTGAGCGGATTTGATCGAGTATTTCCTGAGATACGTGGCAAAGGTCTCTGTGAGACAAAGAACTGAAGGATTGATGGAGATGGATATAGCTGCTGATTCGTGTGAATTGGTGGGGTGACGAATTGAAGTGATTACATGGATAGTTTCTGTGATTATATGAATTAAGTGAAGAATCTCTTGGCTCACAACGTGATGGGAGATTCAGGCTCTAGGATTTCCAAAATCGTGGCTTGAGAGCATGAAAACTTTAAAGAAGTCTTTTTGTCAAAATAATACTCTCCAGAAGTTTACAGCAAGTTCTGGGGTTTAAATATAACCCTACAACCAAAACAACATGTAGTTCTAAACAAAAACAACATGTAGTTTTAAACTTATAAAAAACAACAAAGCGTTTAAATAAAACAACGAGGTGTCCCCTAATGGTGCAGCTCCAAATCTACTAAGTACAAAACCAGATTGGGTTGTACATTATTCTCCTAATGGTAAGACTCCTAAGTAACTCGCCTAGTGATTCCATCTGCCTCATTAAAAACCATGAGAGAAAACCCAATTGGGACAAAACTCTCTATGGGTAAAAGAGTACAAACTTCCTCACCTAAGTTACCTAGTTATCATCACCTGGAGAAGTCTTCAAGATGGAGATGTTGGAGACTTGTGCAGCTGCCAACTCGTCAACTCCTTATGCAATGAGGGAATGAGCTTCTTTCGCCATCTCCTTAGCTCTAGAACGTGTAATCCGACCCTCTACTTCAGGTGCTGCAGCTGTTGTGTCATCCACGATCATATCATCCTCTCCCTCTTGAAAAGGATTTGTCCTCAAATCTGTATTTGCAACATAAGGAAGCAAATCAGAAACATTGAACGAACTTGATATGTTATACTTACCTCGGAGATCGATCTTGTAAGCATTTTTTTTGATCCTATTGATGACTTCAAATGGACCATCAACTCGTGGCAGTAGTTTGCTCTTCCTCTCTTCTGGAAATCGATCTTTCCTGAGATGAATCCACACCAAATCTCCTTCTTCAAATATCAGCTCCTTTATTCCTTTGTTGGCGTGTTTCTGGTACTGCTCTGTCTTCTTCTCTATGTTCTCCTTGGCTTTGGCATGAATTCTCCTAACTTGTTCAGCCTTTTCTTTTCCATCTGCACTACATTTCACACTCAAAGGCAAAGAAATCAAGTCTAGAGGGGACTGTGGGTTAGAGCCATAAACAATCTCAAAGGGAGAAAAGAGAGTGGCAGAATGCTTAGCGTGATTGTATGCAAACTCGACCTGTGGTAGACACTCTTCCCATGACTTGATGTTGCTCTTCACCAACGTCCTTATAAGTGTTGCCAACGTTCTGTTCACTACTTCTGTCTGTCCATCAGTCTGAGGATGGCATGATGTTGAAAACGTCAATCTGGTCCCTAGCTTAGCCCATAGTGTGCACCAGAAATGCCCTAAGAATTTGGTGTCTCGATCTGAAACTATCACTTGAGGCATTCCATGCAATCTCACAACTTCCCTGAAAAACAGATTAGCTACACAAACAGCATCATCCGTCTTGTGGCTAGCTATAAAGTGAGCCATCTTGCTAAACCTGTCAACAACCATAAAAATAGAATCTCTACCATTTCTGGTTCGAGGTAAGCCAAGTACAAAGTCCATTGATTAATGAGTCCAGGGCTGCGAAGGAATAGGAAGAGGTGTGTACTCTTAGCCATTTTGCATGTTTCACACCTAGAACAAACCTGATCGACATCCGTCTTCATGTTTGGCCAATAGAAGTGATCCTGCAGTCCAAGTAGAGTCTTTGTAACTCCGAAATGCCCTGCTAATCCACCTCCATGCGCCTCTCTAACTAGCAGCTCTCTGATTGACCCTCTTGGTATACACAAGCGATTATTGTAGAACAAATAACCATCCTGTCTAAAGAATTTATCAACCGCAAACTTATGGCATTTGCCATAGCTCTCAGCATAGTCATTGTCACTCTCATACAAGTCTTTAATATGCTCAAAACCGGCCAACTTAGAAGTTAAAGTAGAGACTAGAGTGTACCTTCTTGATAATGCATCTGCAAGTACATTATCCTTATCTTTCTTGTACTTAACTATGTATGGAAACGTCTCTATGAACTCCATCCATCTGGCGTGTTTCTTGTTGAGCTTTTGATGTTCCTTTAAGTGCTTCAACGACTCATGATCTGTATGAATGACGAATTCTTTTGGCCACAAGTAATGCTGCCACGTCTGAAGTGCTCTAACCAATGCATACAGCTCCTTGTTATAAGTAGGGTAGTTAATTGCAGCTCCTCCTAGCTTCTCACTGAAGTAAGCTACTGGTTTTCTATCCTGCATCAAAACAGCACCAATTCCCACTCCCGAGGCATCACATTCAATCTCAAATGTTTTTATAAAATCAGGAAGTACTAAGAGTGGAGAATTTGATAAGCTTCTCTTTCAGGGCTGAAAACGCCTTTTCTTCTGCTGTTCCCATCAGTATCCAATGTCCTTCTTAATGACTTCTGTTAGTGGTGCTGCAATGGTGCTGAAGTCCTTGACAAATCTCCTGTAGAAGCCAGCTAATCCATGAAAACTCCTGACTTCTCCAACATTTTTAGGTGTTGGCCAATCTCTGATTGCTTTGATCTTCTCATCATCTACTCTAACTCCATCTGCACTAACAACAAAGCTTAAAAAGACAACCTCAGTAGTACAAAATAAACATTTAGAATAATTAGCAAAGAGAGATTGAGAGCGAAGAACATCTAGAACCCTGCAGATGTGCTCTAAATGCTCTCCCAAACCTTTGCTGTAGATGAGTATATCATCGAAGTAGAGTACTACAAACACCCCAATGAACGGTCTGAGAGTGTGATTCATGATACACATGAACGTGCTGGGAGCATTGGTGAGACCAAACGGCATAACCAGCCACTCATATAAGCCTTGCTTGGGTCTTGAATGCAGTCTTCCACTCATCCCCTTCCCTCATTCTGATCCGGTGGTAACCACTCTTCAAATCGATTTTGGAAAAGATGGTGGATCCACATAACTCATCCAGCATGTCATCAAGTCTTGGAATCAGATGTTTGTACTTCAATGTGATGTTGTTGATAGCTCTACAGTCTACACACATCCTCCATGTCCCATCTTTCTTAGGCATTAACAACACTGGTACATCACATGGGCTTAAACTCTCATGAATATATCCCTTACTCATCAGCTCCTCTACTTGCTTCTGACGCTTTTTAGTCTCAAGTGGATTAGTTCTGTAAGCTGGTTTGTTTGGCAACACAGAACCAGGCACCAAATCAATCTGATGCTCAATTCCACGAATTGGAGGCAATCCCGGTGGTATCTCTTTAGGAAAAACGTCCTCATACTCCTCTATGATCTGAATCATCTCATGTGGAAGCTTAGCTGAAGGTTTAGTACACGCCAATGTCTCCTTGTACACAAACATAAAAGTAGTCATTTCTGGATCAAACAGCTTGTTAAACTCACTGTGATTGATGTACAATGCATTTGACACTTTCTCCTTCTCCTTTCTGTTCATATGCATATGATCCTTGTAGATTTCAGCTGGTGTGAGTGGAAGAAGAAAGATTTTTTGTCCCTTGTACTCAAACACCTGCTTGTTTGTGTACCCATCATGCATCACACGCCTATCATACTGCCATGGTCTGCCCAACAAAACGTGACTAGACCTCATTGGCACAACATCACACAGCATCTCATCTTCATACTTCCCAATCGCCAACTTGATGAGTACTTGCTGAGAAACGGTTATAGCTCCCTTGTTGTCTAACCACTGCAGCTGATACGGTTTAAGATGTGAAGTAGTCTTAAGATTAAGCTTCTTCACCATCTCCTCACTGGCGGCATTGGTGCAGCTGCATCCATCAACAATCAAGGTGCAAACCTTATCCTCAACTACACATCTGGTGTGGAAGAGATTCTCACGCTGTTCCTTATCATCTGGATGAACCTGAATGCTCAATGCTCTGGCGTGCAACAAGTAACTCTCCAACTGCTGCAGCTGCTTCTTCCTCCTCCAAATCGTCCTCTAACTCACTTTCTGAGCTATCCTGAGGTACAACCTCTCCTCCTTCTCTCAATAGAAACATCTTCTTATTAGGACAGTCTCTGGAGTAGTGTCCCATTCCCTGACACTTGAAGCATCTGACATTGCTATTAGAAGTGCCACTTCGGGTTTTAAGCTCTGTTTTGACCTCTTTTTTCACTACAGAGGCTGCGGGTCTATTATCTTTGATTGGAGCTGATTTGGTGAATTTTCTTGGCTTAGGTATACTAGAAGTGAAAGTAGACCTGCCAATTCTCCTCTTAAGTTGCCCCTCTATCAACTCAACTTTGTGCACCATCTCTTGCACATCTTCATAATTCTGCAACTCTACCTTATCTTGCAACTCTATGTTCAATCCTCCAAATCCTCACTCTCCCTCAAATCAGCTCCGATCATAAGTGTCTCCAACTCCTGATAGTAATCACGAACTGATCTGGTGCCTTGTACAAGGCGTCTCAACTTGCTAAGCATCTATCTCTGATAATGCGCAGGTACAAACTTTCTCCTCATGTGTGTAACAAGTTCTCTCCAAATGGTGATTGAAGGCTCTCTTTGTCTGTCTCTGACGAGTCCCAACTGCTCCCACTACAACAAGGCATAGCCATTAAACTCTGATACTGCTATCTACACCTTGTTAAGCTCATAAGTTCCCTGCACCAGAAAATTAGACTCCATCTTCCTCTCTCAATCCAAATATGTCTCTGCGTTATTGGTGCCATGAAAAAGAGGGAATTGGATCTTAATGTTGCTCAGCTGCTGTCTCAAAGGGTCATACTCACGTGCATTGCCTGTGTTTCTAGGTCCCTTAACGTTTCACCACTATATTCTGATCTTTCACCTTCTTCTGAATGCTCATGATCTGATTCCACATAAATCCTATGTCCAACAACGTAATCAGACCGTCTTTGTGGCTGTGAGCTTCTCCTTTGATGACCAACTGTTTCTCTGTCCCTAATTGGTGATTTAAGGCGTCTAACTCTCTGCTGTCTTAGAAGAAAAACCCACGTGTGCCTTTCCTTTAGCAATCCTGATTGCTTCATTAGGACTAGGAGGCTCTGATGATTCTGGCTCGGTAGCACTTTGATCATTCTTTAGCTCTTTAAATCAGTTCTCAAACTTGCTATCAAGCTGCTCTCATTGCTGAATGAGCTGAGAAGCTATTGCTTGATTGACTTCTTTGATTTGCTGAGCCATGGCTTTGTTTAGAGCTTCCATAGCTTCAGCTGAAAGCTCCATTGTACCTGAAAGGAAGTCAAAACAGCTTACAGTAACTAATTCTTAGCAAAAGAAAGGAAATAAAAGCCTAAAAAAAACAAAAATCCTAATCCTACTAGGAATATGATTCCTAAACTAATCCTAATTCTAACAGGAAAACAGAAAACCTAATCCTAATTCTAATAGGAAAACAGAAACTAATCCTAATTCTAATAGGAAAAATCAAAACCTAATCCTAATTCTAATAGGAAAACTCAAAACCTAATCCTAATTCTAATAGGAAAACATAAACTAATTCTAATTCTAATAGGAAAACTCAAAGCTAATCCTAATTCAATCAGGAAACGAAACCTAATCCTAATTCTAACAGGAAAACGAATGTAAACCCTAACAATGAATGAGAACAAAAATAACAAGAGAAAGAGAGATTAGGGTTAGAGATTTTCTCAGCCTTGGCACAGAGTTGGCTCTGATACCACTTGATATGATCTTCCCTAGGATAGAACTCTGAAAATTGGGGCTAGAGTACTCGGAATCGAATGAAACTTGAGCAGCGGATAGATTGAAGTGTTAGAAACTCGGTTATGAGTTTTGAGCGGATTTGATTGAGTATTTCTTGAGATACATGGCAAAGGTCTCTGTGAGACAAATAACTGAAGGATTGATGGAGATGGATATAGCTGCTGATTCGTGTGAATTGGTGGGGTGACGAATTGAAGTGATTAAATGGATAATTTCTGTGATTATATGAATTAAGTGAAGAATCTCTTGGCTCACAACGTGATGGGAGATTCAGGCTCTAGGATTTCCAGAACCGTGGCTTGAGAGCATGAAAACTTTAAAGAAGTCTTTTTGTCAAAATAATACTCTCCAGAAGTTTACAGCAAGTTCTGGGGTTTAAATATAACCCTAGAACCAAAACAACATGTAGTTCTAAACAAAAACAACATGTAGTTTGAAACTTATAAAAAACAACAAAGCGTTTAAATAAAACAACGAGGCGTCCCCTAATGGTGCACCTTAAAATCAATAACTACAAAACCAAATTGGTTTGTACATTATTCTCCTAATGGTAAGACTCCTAAGTAACTCGCCATAGTGATTCCATCTGCCTCATTAAAAACTATGAGAGAAAACCCAATTGGGACAAAACTCTCTATTGGAAAAAGAGTACAAACTTCCTCACCTAAGTTACCTAGTTATCATCACCTGGAGAAGTCTTCAAGATGGAGATGTTGAAGACTTGTGCAGCTGCCAACTCGTCAACTCCTTCTGCAATGAGGGAATGAGCTTCTTTCGCCATCTCCTTAGCTCTGGAACGTGTAATCCGACCATCTACTTCAGGTGCTGCAGCTGTTGTGTCATCCACGATCATATCATTTCAGCTAGGTTAAAGCAATGTAATGTAATTTTGACATGAGAAAGTGAGCTAAGCCAACTTAGAGTGGTATCATAGGTCTTAACATAACAATCTTACCTTAATCTAGACATTATGTCTACTGGTGAACCCGTCATGAACTATTTTGGTTGAGTTATGAAGTCGAGTTTTATCCTAACCTATAACCATGTTCATATGATCCTTCTAAACATGTGATCTCATTTAGCTAGTTTCAAGCAATCTAATGTCATTTTGACATGAGAACGTGTGCTAAGCCAACTTAGAGTAGTATCATAGGTCTTAACATAACAAATTTACCTTAATCTAGACATTATGTCTACTCGTGAACCCGTCATGAACTATTTTGGTTGTGTTATGAAGTCAAATTTTATCCTAACCTATAGCCATGTTCATATGATCCTTCTAAACATGTGATCTCATTTAGCTAGGTTGAAGCAACCTAATGTCATTTTGACATGAGAAAGTGTGCTAAGCCAACTTAGAGTGGTATGATAGGTCTTAATATAACCATTTTACCTTAAACCAGATGCTATATCTAATGGTGAACCCGTCATGAACTATTTTGGTTGAGTTAGGATGTCCAGTTTGATCCTAACATCTAGCCATGTTCATACGATCCTTCTACACATGTGATATATTTTAGCTAGATTCAAAGCAACGTAATGTCATTTTGACATGAGAAAGTGTGCTAAGCCAACTTAGAGTGGTATCATAGGTATTAACATAACCAGTTTACCTTAATCTAGACATTATGTCTACAGGTGAACCCGTCATGAACTATTTTGGTTAAGTTATGAAGTCGAGTTTTATCCTAACGTCTAGCCATGTTCATATGATTATTCTAAACATGTGATCTCATTTAGCTAGATTCAAGCAACTTAATGTCATTTTGACATGAGAAAGTGTTCTAAGCCAACTTAGAGTGGTATCATAGGTCTTAACATAACCATTTTACCTTAATCTAGACGCTATGTCTAATGGTGAAGCCGTCATGAACTATTTTGGTTGAGTTATGAAGTCGAGTTTTATCCTAACCTATAGCCATGTTCATATGATCATTCTAAACATGTGATCTCATTTAGCTAGGTTCAAGCAACCTAATGTCATTTTGACATGAGAAAGTGATGTAAGAACATGGGATGATTATCACAAGGTTATACGCGGCTTCAAGAGATTGGACTCAAGTCTCTCTTCTCTTAGAAACCAATGAACACAAGGGTGGAAGATGGGAATTGACTAGCTGGACTCAAGTCTCTCTCTAGGCAATTCAGTGGATGAAAGGGGCGTGGAGGTGGATTGATGGACGCCACACAAGTAATGGAAGAACTTGTGATAAGTTAGAACTCGGAGTCGCCTTGATATCACTCACAAGGAAAGGCCAAATTCGAAGTGTTAAATCTCTCTCGGTTTTGAGAAGAAGAAATACGATTTTTATTGATTCAAAAGGTGAGTTACAAGGCTGCATAGGAGGAATCTTATATAGTGGTTCAAGGCAGCTAGGAGAGTATCTCTTACATAAATGAGAATACTCTAAATAAAATGGAAAGATTACAATTTGGTAAAAAAAAAAGATAAGAAATTGAAAAGGAAATCTGCAAAAGAAGCAAACAGAATAATGGCAATTGAAATAATGTAAATACTTACCTAAACTCGGTTTTGGTAAGTCTTAGGCGTCCTTAGTTGGGCCTTTAAGTGGTTGAATTGAGATCATCACCATTTGGCCTTCAAGTAGCTCCACTTGGGCCCCAGTACTTCCATTTTTTCATCTGGCCTTTTTATCTTCAACTCTTTGTGCTAGGAGGATTTGTATGGACTTGTTAAACATTTCTCTAAGTCTCTTGGTTCCTGCTCTTGTCTTAGGCAAATCCTTCATGATGATTGTGTCTTAATCTGCTAACATCTCTTCTATAGACTGTTGGAGTCGATGTCCTCATCATTTCCTCCCTCTTGAGAAGGTTCTGGCCTCAAAAAACTTTCGTCTACAACATATGGAGCTAAGTCAGCAGCATTGAAAGTGGGTGATATGGTTAACTTCCCTGGCAGCTCAAGGCGGTAGCCGTTGTTGTTGAGCCTCTCTAATACTTTGAATGGACTGTCTCCTCTAGGTGCTAGTTTGCTTGTCCGTTGGTGTGGAAATCTCTCTGGCCTCAGGTGAACCCAAACGCAATCTCCTGGGTTGAAGATAACCTCCTTGCGTCCTTTGTCAGCCGCTTTCTTATAGGTTGCGGTTTTCTTTTCAATGTTCTCCTTCACCTTCTCGTGTAACCTTTTGATTGTTTCTGCTTTACTTTCGCCATCTTGGTTAGTGAACTCTAAAGGGGGCAGTGGTGCAAGGTCTAAAAGCGTCTCGGGCTTAAAACCATACACAATCTCAAAAGGTGAAAGCTTAGTGGTTGAGTGGTTAGCATAATTATAAGCGAATTCAACAAATGGAATGCAATCTAACCAATTCCTCAAATTCTTACACTCCGTGGCTCTTAAAAGAGTGGATAAGGATCTGTTTACAACCTCGGATTGTCCATCAGTTTGTGGATGACAAGTGGTATAAAAGAGCAGCTTAGTTCCGAGTTTTCTCCAAAGCATTCTCCAAAAGTGGCTCAAGAACTTGGTGTCTCTATCCGAAACAATTGTCCTCGGGATTCCATGTATTCGTACGACTTCCTTGAAGAATAGATCAACAGTTTGAGTGGCGTCATTAGTCTTTGCACATGGAATGAAATGTGCCATCTTTGAAAATCTGTCCACTACAACAAAGATAGAATCCTTTCCTCGGATTTTGGGTAAGCCAAGAACAAAATCCATTGATATATCAACCCACGACATAGTAGGATTAGGTAAAGGCATATATAAACCGTATGGATGTGACCTAGATTTGGCTTTATGGCAAGTAATGCATTTAGAACAGAATCGTTCTACATCCTTCTTCAAGTGAGGCCAAAAGAAGTGCTCCACCAAAACACTAAGAGTTTTATCAACTCCAAAGTGGCCCATGAGTCCTCCACCGTGTGCCTCACTTATCAACAGCTCTCTCATTGATCCCTGTGGAATACAAAGCCTTTTCTCTCTAAAAAGATAACCATTATGAGTATAGAAAGGACCTTTTGGCGAATTGAGACATTCTTGGTAAATATGGCCGAAATCTGGATCCTCCTCATACGAATCCTTCATATGCTCAAATCCTAATACTTTAGCTTCCATTCTGGTTATCAGCATATGTCTTCTTGATAGAGCATCGGCTACTATGTTGTATTTTCTTTTTTTGTACTTGATGATGTAAGGAAATGTTTCCACAAACTCCAACCATTTAGCATGCCTCCTCTTAAGTGTTGTTTGGCCTCTTAGATGCTTTAATGTCTCATGGTCAGTGTGAATAACAAACTCCTTTGACAGCAGGTAGTGTTGCCATGTCTCCAATGATCTCACCAAAGCATAAAGTTCTTTGTCATATGTTAGGTAGTTTAATGTGGCTCCGCTTAGCTTTTCACTAAAGTAAGCTACTTGTCGACCTCCTTGAGTTAGAACAGCACCTATACAACAACCAGAATCATCACATTCTATTTCAAAAGTTTTATCAAAGTTTAGAAGTACCAAAACCGGTGCATGAGTCAAGCGATCTTTGAGTTGTTGAAATGCGGTTTCTTGAGCTGTTCCACATTTGAATGTCACATCCTTCTTGATCACAGCAGTTAGAGGTGCAACTATGGTGCTAAAGTCCTTGACGAATCGCCTATAGAAGCTACCTAATCCGTGGAAGCTTCTGACTTGTCCAATTGATGTAGGTGTTGGCCATTCTTGTATGGCTTTGATTTTATCTTGATCAACATGTAAACCCTGAGAACTTACAATAAAACCTAGGAAAACTAGCTTATTAGTGCAGAATGTGCACTTCTTAAGGTTTCCATAAAGACCTTCTTTCCGAAGTATCTCAAGTACTAACTCAAGGTGCTTCACATGATCATCCAAAGACTTGTTGTATATTAGAATAGGATCAGAGTAAACAACAACAAACTTACTGATGTAGGGTCTTAGCACCTCATTCATTAACCGCATGAATGTGCTTGGTGCATTGGTTAAGCCGAATGGCATGACTAGCCACTCATAGAGCCCTTGCTTGGTCTTGAAGGCGGTCTTCCATTCATCTCCTTATTTCATTCGGACTTGATGGTAACCGCTTCTTAAATCCACCTTGCTGAATATTGTTGCTCCATGTAGTTCATCTCACAAATCATCCAATCGTGGAATGGGATGTCTATATTTGATGGTGATGTTGTTGATTGCTCTACAGTCGACACACACCCTCCATGTTCCATCTTTCTTGGGGACTAATCGGACGGGTACAACACATGGACTCAAGCTTTCTCTAATGTATCCTTTAGCCATTAAGTCTTGAATCTCTTTTTCCAATTCATTCGTTTCCATTGGATTCATTCAGTAAGCTGGTCTATTAGGCAATGCAGCTCCAGGAACAAGATCAATTTGATGCTCTATGCCTCTAATGGGTGATAATCCAGCTGGTATTTCCTGAGGAAAAACGTCCTTAAACCTGTTTAACAAAGAGGAGATTTCGGGTGCAAGTACTGTCTCTTTGGAACCTGTGAGCATCACATCTTTAAACAACATTAGTAGCACTGTTTGCTTTTTAAATCTAGCTTTAAAACGGTACTAGGGGTGATGTAAAGGTTAGTTTTACTGGCCTTATACCCGCAGCATAATTAGATTGCATCTCATGTACCTCTTGAGGTGATAATGGAGCAAGCGGAAACTTACGCTTGTTATAAGTGAATGAGTGAGTGTTGGTGCGGCCATTGTGGATAACCTCTCTATCAAACTGCCATGGACGGCCCAAAAGTATGTGACCTACTTCCATTGGCACCACATCACATAAGACTTCATCTTGATACTTCCCAATTTTAAAGGGAATTGTGACTTGCTCGGCTATTTTGATTTCAGTGTTTGAATCCAGCCATCTTAATCGGTATGGTCTGGGGTGTTTGCTTGTCTTGAGACCAAATGTCTAGATTAAGGTAAACTGGTTATGTTAAGACCTATGATACCACTCTAAGTTGGCTTAGCACACTTTCTCATGTCAAAATTACATTACGTTGCTTGAACCTACCTAAATGAGATCACATGTGTAGAAGGATCATATGAACATGGCTAGACGTTAGGATCAAACTCGACTTCATAACTCAACCAAAATAGTTCATGACGGGTTCACCATTAGACATAGCGTCTAGATTAAGGTAAAAATGTTATGTTAAGATCTATGATACCACTCTAAGTTGGTGATGTAAGAACCGGTGATTATTATCACAAGGTGATAGGCGGCTTCAAGAGATTGGACTCAAGTCTCTCTTCTCTTAGACACCAATGAACACAAGGGTGGAAGATGGGAATTGACTAGCTGGACTCAAGTCTCTTTCTAGGCAATTCAGTGGATGAAAGGGGCGTGGAGGTGGATTGATGGACGCCACACAAGTGGTGGAAGAACTTGTGATAAGTCAGAACTTGGAGTCGCCTTGATATCACTCACAAGGAAAGGCCAAATTCAAAGTGTTAAGTCTTTCTCGGTTTTGAGAAGAAGAAATACGATTTTTATTGATTTAAAAGGTGAGTTACAAGGCTGCATAGGAGGAACCTTATATAGTGGTTCAAGGCAGCTAGGAGAGTATCTCTTACATAAATGAGAATACTCGAAATAAAATGGAAAGATTACAATTTGGTAAAAAAAGGAAAGAAATTGAAAAGAATATCTGCAAAAGAAGCAAACAGAATAATGGCAATTGAAATAATGGAAATACTTACCTAAACTCGGTTTTGGTAAGTCTTAGGCGTCCTTAGTTAGGCCTTTAAGTGGCTGAATTGCGATCATCACCATTTGGCCTTTAAGTAGCTCCATTTGGGCTCTAATACTTCCATTTTTTAATCCGGCCCTTTTATCTTCATCTCTTTGTGCTAGGAGGCTTTGTATGGACTTGCTCTTGTCTTAGTTGGATCCTTCATGATGATTGTGTCTTGATCTGCTAACATCTCTTCTATAGACTTGTTGGAGTCGATGTCTTCATAATTCTCTCCCTCTTGAGAAGGTTCTGGCCTCAAGTCACTTTCGTCTACAACATATGGAGCTAAGTCAGCAACATTGAAAGTGGGTGATATGGTTAACTCACCTGGGAGCTCAACGCGGTAGGCGTTGTTGTTGAGCCTTTCTAATACTTTGAATGGACCGTCTCCTCTAGGTGCTAGTTTGCTTTTTCGTTGGTGTGGAAATCTCTCTCGCCTCATGTGAACCCAAACCCAATCTCCTGGGTTGAAGATAACCTCCTTGCGTCCTTTGTCAGCTGCTTTCTTATAGGTTGCGGTTTTCTTTTCAATGTTCTCCTTCACCTTCTCGTGTAACCTTTTGTTTGTTTCTACTTTACTTTCGCCATCTTGGTTAGTGAACTCTAAAGGGGGGCAGTGGTGCAAGGTCTAAAGGCGTCTCGGGCTTAAAATCATACACAATCTCAAAAGGTGAAAGCTTAGTGGTTGAGTGGTTAGCATAATTATAAGTGAATTCAACAAATGGAATGCAATCTAACCAATTCCTCAAATTCTTACCAACCGTGGCTCTTAAAAGAGTGGATAAGGATCTGTTTACAACCTCGGTTTGTCCATCAGTTTGTGGATGACAAGTGGTAGAAAAGAGCAGCTTAGTTCCGAGTTTTCTCCAAGGAACTCTCCAAAAGTGGTTCAAGAACTTGGTGTCTTTATCCGAAACAATTGACATTGGGATTCCATGTAGTTCATCTAACCAATCATCCAATCGTGGAATGGGATGTCTATATTTGATGGTGATGTTGTTGATGGCTCTACAGTTGACACATATCCTCCATGTTCCATCTTTCTTGGGGACTAATAGGACGGGTACAACACATGGACTCAAGCTTTCTCTAATGTATCCTTTAGTGCCATTAAGCCTTGAATCTGTTTTTCCAACTCCTTCGTCTTCATTGGATTAATTCGGTAAACTGGTCTATTAGGCAATGCAGCTCCAAGAACAAGATCAATTTGATGCTCTCTTCCTCTAATAGGTGGTAATCCAGCTGGTATTTTGTCAGGAAAAACGTCCTTAAACCTGTTTAACAAAGAGAAGATTTTGGGTGCAAGTACTATCTCTTTGGAACCTGTGAGCATCACATCTTTAAACACCATTAGTAGCCCTGTTTGCTTTTTATCT
This sequence comes from Lepidium sativum, assembly GCA_023374145.1. Lineage (NCBI taxonomy): Eukaryota > Viridiplantae > Streptophyta > Magnoliopsida > Brassicales > Brassicaceae > Lepidium > Lepidium sativum. Next base: position 128,178 of record JAKUCM010000129.1, on the reverse strand, counting down.
CTAGCTTTAAAAACAGTGCTAGGAGTGATGTAAAGGTTAGTTTTACTGGCCTTATACTCCGCAGCATAATTAGATTGCATCTCATGTACCTCTTGAGGTGATAATGGAGCAAGCTGAAACTTACGCTTGTTATAAGTGAATGAGTGAGTGTTGGTGCGGCCATTGTGGATAACCTCTCTATCAAACTGCCATGGACAGCCCAAAAGTATGTGACCTACTTTCATTGGCACCACATCACATAAGACTTCATCTTGATACTTTCCAATTTTAAAGGGAATGGTGACTTGCTCGGCTATTTTGATTTCAGTGTTTGAATCCTGCCATCTTAATCTGTATGGTCTTGGGTGTTTGCTTGTCTTGAGACCTAGCTTATCAACCATTGTCTTGCTAGCAGCGTTAGTACAAGAACCACCATCAATTATCATACTACATACCTTGTGTTGCACGGTACAGCGAGTGAAGAACAATTTTTCTCTTTGCATTGCTTCTAGTTCACTTAGAGCACTCAAGGCTCTACATACCACCAACATGTCCCCCGTTTCTGGAAAGGCTACTTCTTCTTCCGAATCCATTGCCTCCGTGTGTCCCATCTCATCTTGACACTCATAGTCTCCTTGAGGCGTGATGATCATCATTCGTTCGTTTGGACACTCTTTTGCATAATGTCCCCTGCCCTGACATTTGAAACAATTTATATCTCTTGATCTAGAGGGGTTAAAAGACTTACTTGTTTCTGGTTTTGACGTTTTGGTACTGTCAAAGGCGGTATTCTTGGCCCTTAAGTCAGTTTCAATTGTCTTTCCGTTGTCATTGGCCTTATCTGGTGCATTAATCCACGAGTTGTTGGTTCTAGAACGAGTGGCAGTCGCTGTCTTGCGCTTAATACCTTGTTCAGCTTGTACAGCCGCATGTAAGAGCTCATTCATATCATGGCAAGGTTGTCTATCTACCTTTCTGGCTATTCTTTCTTGTAGTCCATCTTTGAAATGGCCCATAAGAACCTCTTCATCTTCATCTAGAGCCATCCGGTTTCTTAGCTCTTCAAATTCCTCAAAATACTCTTCCATACTCCTATGTTTTTGCGACAATTGTCTGAACTACCTTTGCATCTCTCTATGGTAATGTGATGGCACAAAACTCTTACGGAAATTGCACTTCATTGCGGCCCAAGTGGTAATAGGTGGCAGATCATTTCTCCTCCTATCTTGCACAACTCTATCCCACCATGACAAAGCATGATCCGTGAGTTGAGCTGAAGCTAGAGCAATCTTCTTAGAGTTGTTGTACTCATAGTAATTGTATATATACTCCATTCTCCTCTCCCATTCAAGGTAGGCTTGAGGGTTGATTCGACCTGCAAACGTAGGAGCTGTTAACTTCAAATATATGCTAGTCTGTCGGTTTACCTCAACATGATTGTTTCGGCTGTGTCTCCTTCTGCCAAAACGTGACTCTTCTTCCTCTTCTTCTTCACTAGCAGCTTCTTCATCACTTCTCTCATGCTGACTGTTCCTCGGATTCCTATAATTCCTTGTAACATCCAGCCTCCCCACACGAGCATCTATGCGCCCAATCTGAGCAGCTAGATCATTCTTCATGGCTTCTATGGCTTGTAGTAAAGCGGCGTTGGGGTCGGGTGTGTTTTCAGCCATTGCTTATGCACCGTGTAAACACTTAAACAAACGATCAAGTGCTTTTCGAATTTTAAGCCAAAGGAAATCTCTTACGTTTGCATGTCGAATCAACCCTCAAGCCTACCTTGAATGGGAGAGGAGAATGGAGTATATATACGATTACTATGAGTACAACAACTCCAAGAAGATTGCTCTAGCTTCAGCTCAACTCACGGATCATGCTTTGTCATGGTGGGATAGAGTTGTGCAAGATAGGAGGAGAAATGATCTGCCACCTATTACCACTTGGGCCGCAATGAAGTGCAATTTCCGTAGGAGGTTTGTGCCACCACATTACCATAGACAGATGCAAAGGCAGTTCAGACAATTGTCGCAAAAACATAGAAGTGTGGAAGAGTATTTTGAGGAATTTGAAGAACTAAGAAACCGGATGGCTCTAGATGAAGATGAAGAGGTTCTTATGGGCCATTTCAAAGATGGACTACAAGAAAGAATATCCAGAAAGGTAGATATACAACCATGCCATGATATGAATTAGCTCTTACATGTGGCTGTACTAGCTGAACAAGGTATTAAGTGCAAGACAGCGACTGCCACTCGTTCTAGAACCAACAACTCATGGATTAATGCACCAGATAAGGCCAATGACAACGGAAAGACAATTGAAACTGACTTAAGGGCCAAGAATACCGTCTTTGACAGTACCAAAACGTCAAAACCAGAAAGAAGTAAGTCTTTTAACCCCTCTACATCAAGAGATATAACTTGTTTCAAATGTCAGGGCAAGGCACATTATGCAAAAGAGTGTCCAAACCAACGAATGATGATCATCACGCCTCAAGGAGACTATGAGTCTCAAGATGATATGGGACACACGGAGGCAACAGATTCGGAAGATGAAGTAGCCTTTCCAGAAACGGGGGACATGTTGGTGGTATGTAGAGCCTTGAGTGCTCTAAGTGAACTAGAAGCAATGCAAAGAGAAAACTTGTTCTTAACTCGCTGTACCGTGCAACACAAGGTATGTAGTATGATAATTGATGGTGGTTCTTGTACTAACGCTGCTAGCAAGACAATGGTTGATAAGCTAGGTCTCAAGACAAGCAAACACCCAAGACCATACCGATTAAGATGGCTGGATTCAAACACTGAAATCAAAATAGCCGAGCAAGTCACAATTCCCTTTAAAACTGGGAAGTATCAAGATGAAGTCTTATGTGCTGTGGTACCAATGAAAGTAGGTCACATACTTTTGGGCCGTCCATGGCAGTTTGATAGAGAGGTTTTCCACAATGGCCGCACCAACACTCACTCATTCACTTATAACAAGCGTAATGGCCTCAAGAGGTACTTGAGATGCAATCCAATTATGCTGCGGAGTATAAGGCCAGTAAAACTAACCTTTACATCACCCCTAGTACCATTTTTAAAGCTAGATTTAAAAAGCAAACAGTGCTACTAATGTTGTTTAAAGATGTGATGCTCACATGTTCCAAAGAGATAGTACTTGCACCCGAAATATCGTCTTTGTTAAACAGGTTCAAGGACGTTTTTCCTGAGGAAATACCAGCTGGATTATCACCCATTAGAGGCATATAGCATCAAATTGATCTTGTTCCTGGAGCTGCATTGCCTAATAGACCTGCTTACGGAATGAATCCAATGGAAACGAAGGAGTTGGAAAAAGAGATTCAAGACTTAATGGCTAAAGGATACATTAGAGAAAGCTTGAGTCCATGTGCTGTACCCGTCCTATTAGTCCCCAAGAAAGATGGAACATGGAGGATGTGTGTCGACTGTAGAGCAATCAACAACATCACCATCAAATATAGACATCCCATTCCACGATTGGATGATATGTTAGATGAACTACATGGAGCAACAATATTCAGCAAGGTGGTTACCACGAGGTCCGAATGAAAGAAGGAGACGAATGGAAGACCGCCTTCAAGACCAAGCAAGGGCTCTATGAGTGGCTAGTCATGCCATTCGGCTTAACCAATGCACCAAGCACATTCATGCGGTTAATGAATGAGGTGCTAAGACCCTACATCAGTAAGTTTGTTGTTGTTTACTTTGATCATATTATAATATACATCAAGTATTTGGATGATCATGTGAAGCACCTTGAGTTAGTACTTGAGATACTTCGGAAAGAAGGTCTTTATGGAAACCTTGAGAAGTGCACATTCTGCACTAATGAGCTAGTTTTCCTAGGTTTTATTGTAAGTTCTCAGGGTTTATATGTTGATCAAGAGAAAATCAAAGCCATACAAGAATGGCCAACACCTACATCAATTGGACAAGTCAGAAGCTTCCACGGATTAGCTAGCTTCTATAGGCGATTCGTCAAGGACTTTAGCAACATAGCTGCACCTCTAACTGCTGTGATCAAGAAGGATGTGACATTCAAATGGGGAACAGCTCAAGAAACTGCATTTCAACAACTCAAAGATTGCTTGACTCATGCACCGGTTTTGGTACTTCCAAACTTTGATAAAACTTTTGAAATGAATGTGATGCTTATGGTTGTTGTATAGGTGCTGTTCTAACTCAAGGAGGTCGACCAGTAGCTTACTTTAGTGAAAAGCTAAGCGGAGCCGCATTAAACTACCCAACATATGACAAAGAACTTTATGCTTTGGTGAGATCGTTGGAGACATGCAACACTACCTGCTGTCAAAGGAGTTTGTTATTCACACTGACGATGAGACATTAAAGCATTTAAGAGGCCAAACAACACTTAAGAGGAGGCATGCTAAATGGTTGGAGTTGTGGAAACATTTCCTTACATCATCAAGTACAAAAAAGGAAAAACAACATAGTAGCCGATGCTCTATCAAGAAGACATATGCTGATAACCAGAATGGAAGCTAAAGTATTAGGATTTGAGCATATGAAGGATTCGTATGAGGAGGATCCAGATTTCGGCCATATTTACCAAGAATGTCTCAATTCGCCAAAAGGTCCTTTCTATACTCATAATGGTTATCTTTTTAGAGATAAAAGGTTTTGTATTCCACAGGGATCAATGAGAGAGTTGTTGATAAGTGAGGCACACGGTGGAGGACTCATGGGCCACTTTGGAGTTGATAAAACTCTTAGCGTTTTGGTGGAGCACTTCTTTTGGCCTCACTTGAAGAAGGATGTAGAACGATTCTGTTCTAAATGCATTACTTGACATAAAGCCAAATCTAGGTCACATCCATACGGTTTATATATGACTTTACCTATTCCTACTATGTCGTGGGTTGATATATCAATGTATTTTGTTCTTGGCTTACCCAAAATCCGAGGAAAGGATTATATCTTTGTTGTAGTGGACAGATTTTCAAAGATGGCACATTTCATTCCATGTGCAAAGACTAATGACTCCACTCAAACTGCTGATCTATTCTTCAAGGAAGTCGTACGAATACATGGAATCCCGAGGACAATTGTTTCGGATAGAGACACCAAGTTCTTGAGCCACTTTTGGAGAATTCTTTGGAGAAAACTCGGAACTAAGCTGCTCTTTTCTACCACTTGTCATCCACAAACTGATGGACAATCCGAGGTTGTAAACAGATCCTTATCCACTCTTTTAAGAGCCACGGTGTGTAAGAATTTGAGGAATTGGTTAGATTGCATTCCATTTGTTGAATTCGCTTATAATTATGCTAACCACTCAACCACTAAGCTTTCACCTTTTGAGATTGTGTATCGTTTTAAGCCCGAGACGCTTTTAGACCTTGCACCACTGCCCCCTTTAGAGTTCACTAACCAAGATGGCGAAAGTAAAGCATAAACAATCAAAAGGTTACACGAGAAGGTGAAGGAGAACATTGAAAAGAAAACAGCAACCTATAAGAAAGCGGCTGACAAAGGACGCAAGGAGGTTATCTTCATCCCAGGAGATTGCGTTTGGGTTCACTGAGGCCAGAGAGATTTCCACACCAACGGACAAGCAAACTAGCACCTAGAGGAGACAGTCCATTCAAAGTATTAGAGAGGCTCAACAACAACGCCTACCGCCTTGAGCTGCCAGGGAAGTTAACCATATCACCCACTATATAAGGTTCCTCCTATGCAGCCTTGTAACTCACCTTTTGAATCAATAAAAATCGCATTTGTTCTTCTCAAAACCGAGAGAGATTTAACACTTTGAATTTGGCCTTTCCTTGTGAGTGATATCAAGGTGACTCCGAGTCTGACTTATCACAAGTTCTTCCATCATTTGTGTGGCGTCCATCAATCCACCTCCACGCCCTTTCATCCACTGAATTGCCTAGAGAGAGACTTGAGTCCAGCTAGTCAATTCCCATCTTCCACCCTTGTGTTCATTGGTTTCTAAGAGAAGAGAGACTTGAGTCCAATCTCTTGAAGCAGCCTATCACCTTGTGAGAATAATCCCCGGTTCTTACATCACCAACTTAGAATGGTATCATAGGTCTTAACATAACATTTTTACCTTAATCTAGACGCTATGTCTAATGGTGAACCCGTCATGAACTATTTTGGTTGAGTTATGAAGTCGAGTTTGATCCTAACGTCTAGCCATGTTCATATGATCCTTCTACACATGTGATCTCATTTAGCTAGGTTCAAGAAACATAATGTAATTTTGACATGAGAAAGTGTGCTAAGCCAACTTAGAGTGGTATCATAGGTCTTAGCATAACCAGTTTACCTTAATCTAGACATTATGTGTACTGGTGAACCCGTCATGAACTATTTTGGTTGAGTTATGAAGTCGAGTTTTATCCTAACGTCTAGCCATGTTCATATGATCCTTCTAAACATGTGATCTCATTTAGCTAGGTTCAAGCAACTTAATTTCATTTTGACAAGCATAATGCCCTAACCCTTGACACTTAAAACACTTGAGATCTCTAGCTCAGAGGTTAGACTTGGCTGGTTCTTTAATCTCTTTGGAAACACTTGGTTTAGATTCCCTTAAATAAGACAGCTTCTCCTCAGTCTTGACACTTGATTTGAAATCCTTGTGAACACCAAACTTTGAGTCTTTTGGGTAACTCGATCTGTTGGAACCATAGCTCGATCGAGTTCCCTTCCTCTTAATTTGCTTTTCGAACATAACAGCCTTATGGAACAATTCCTCCAACTCTACGTAATGGTGAACCTCCAAAAGATCAATTATGTCTCTGTTAAGTCCTCCCATGAATCTGGACATTGTAGCCTTACTATCCTCATGAATATCTGCCCGTACCATAAGAGTATCCATCTTCTTGTAGTATTCTTCCACAGATTTGGTACCTTGTACCAGATTTCTCAACTTGAAGTGTAGCTCTCTGTGGTAATGACTTGGAATAAACCTTTTCCTCATAAGAACTTTCATTTGGCGCCATGTATCAATTGGAAAGTCTCCAACACGTCTTCTAGTAGTGACCAATTGATCCCACCAGCTGAGAGCATAGTCATGGAACTTCGTGGCTGCTATCTTGACTCGGTTTTCCTCTGTGTACTCTTGACAATTAAAGACGACCTCAATCTTCTTCTCCCAATCCAAATAAGCGTCGGGATCATTAGTACCACAAAATGGAGGAATCCGGATCTTCAACCCAGCCATATTATACCTAGGAGTTGTTCTTTCTTCATGTCCACGTCTGTGCCTCCTTTGACTAGAACGAGATGATGAGTAGTAATCTCGAGCTTCTTGCAACTCCTCAGCCACTCTAGAGTTAACAGGGACTTGTTCATGCTCAGTTGCAGCTCGTTCTTGCTTGAAAGCTTCTAGTTTCTCATCCATCATTTTGGACAAGATTGCTGTAAGAGCCTCTAATAAAAGTTTGTTGCTTAGACCACCTTCTTCCTCATCTCCTGTCATGTTCCTACAAGAAATCAAAAGACAAAGAAGTAATCTAGTCCAACAAATACTGATAAAACTGCAGAGAATTAGATCTAAGACAAAGTGCTCTTAGAATACTAAAAGACACTTTAGAAACTGCAGCAAGCAATCAAGAATACCAAGAGTCTTGTGAAAATTCGAAAACTTTTACTAGCAGCTAAAAAAAAACAAACTTAGATCTAACACATTCAGACTTAGAACCAACCGTTTTGGGCATAGATCTAACAATTTAATGTTGGTTTTGGTAATCAAAAACAAGAAAGTAAGCAGCGGCGGAAGCAAAGAGATCGGAGGAAAACTGAAGAGAAGAAGAAAAGAGAATTCTAGGGAAAGAGAGAATAGAGAGAGAGTCAATTTTTTTTTTCAAAAATCTGTATTTCATCAATGGAGTTACATACATATATAGTCAACATAAAGTAGAGAGAAAAATAATCACAAAAGGAAGAGGGGACCACGGTGAGGGGACCACGACGTGGGACCACTTCGGTCAAGTCTTCCTTTTGACGGAAGACTTGACTTACCTCCGGGACCACGGCCTCTCACGACCCAGACACATTGCATGTGATGCTGATGTCGCGGAGGCCCGAACCCCTTCATGCGCACGCATCCGCAATCCTTCGGTTCACGATGCGTCCCGGACTGCCCGCTTTCCGCAGCGCATGCTATCGTTCCGCGTTGCATCACGGACCGCTCCCGTCAGTACATTCACGTCCCGGAGTTGGTCTTTCCCGTTACGATTGTGACTCGCGACCGAAATCCCGAGAGGTCGCGTCCTGGAGATCACGACTGGAGCATACGCGACCTGGGCATCCGCAACCCGAACCTGGACTCTTCGCGCCCTGGAGCACTCCCGAACTGGATCACACGCGCCTTGGTTCAGCAGCGCCTTGGGGCTCCCGCTCCCTCTCGCGTCCTCTGTCTCTCAACTCCATGTAACTATATATATATAAAACCTGATAGTACAATATGGTCACTAGGCCTCTTGGATAGGGGAAAAGGATGGCCTAGTGAGGATGCTTGATCAATACTCCCCCTCAAGCTAAGCCGTAATGTATGGAGGCTCATCTTGGAGACCTCAGAGTATACACCTCGGTAAAAACCTTGGAGAGGAAAACCCAATGGGACAAAACCTCTTCCAAGGGAAAAAGAGAATGCATAGTCCAAGGTCAGAGAACATGAGATCAAGTGTTACCAAGACTCACAAGCCCAAACTTGTCATAGATGTATCGACAAACCTTGGTACTTGTGGCCTTAGTAAATATTTCAGCCAGCTGGTACCGACTCGGAGTGAAGCACAGAACCACAACCCCTTCTTTCATTCGTTCCCGAACTTTGTGACAATCAACCTCCACATGCTTCGTCCTCTCATGAAACACCGGATTAGACGCTATGTGGATCGCGGCTTGGTTATCACAATGCATGACCATTGGCTCGGTTGTCTCTTGACCCAAATCACGAAGAAGAGCCTTTAACCATACCAGCTCATCTGCAAGCCTTCTCATGGCCCTATATTCTGCCGCAGCACTCGAACAAGCTACCACCTTCTGTTTCTTGGTCTTTCAAGTCACTAAGTTACCTCCGATAAAGGTACAATAACCGGTAGCCGATTTTCTATCATTCCTATCTCCAGCCCAATCAGCATCACAATAGCCAGAGATAGTGGAACTCGAGTTCCGACCCATCCACACACCTTGATCCGAGCTGCCTCGAAGATATTTGAGAATCCGTTGAATCATGGCCCAATGATGCATGGTTGGAGCTTGCATTTATGGACTAACCTGATTCACAGCAAAACAAAGATCAGGTCTAGAGATTGTGAGATATATGAGCTTACCAACTAGCCGACGGTATTTGGCAACATCCCGGAAAGCTTCACAATTCTCCCGGTGTTTTAGCAGCCTTACAACCCTCCATACTTGTCTCACGAAGCAAATCAAGAGTATACTTCTTTTGGGAAAGAAATAAGCCTTCCGAAGAACGACCAATTTCAATTTCCAAAAAATATCTAAGTTCCCCCAGATCCTTTATATCAAAAACAGAATGAAGATATGATTTAGTGTCTCTAATACCCTAAATATTACTACCGGAGATAATAATATCATCCACATAAATCAATACTACCACAACACCTTTCGGACCTTGTAGAGTAAACAAGGTATGATCAGCCTCGGATTTGCGGAATCCATGATCTCGAAGAGTATGGCTAAGCTTATGATACCATGCCCTAGGAGACTGTTTCAAACCATTAATAGCTTTCCTTAGCTGTAACACCTTCCCAGGAGTAACCGTGGATTCTAGCCCCGGCGGAGGGGTCATATACACTTCTTCTTCAAGCTCACCTTGGAGAAAGGCATTCTTGACATCCATCTGCCATAATTCCCACAAGAAGTTAGTAGCCAAAGAAAGAACAACCCTTACCGTGTGAAGTTTGGCAACCGGGGCAAAGGTATCCGTATAGTCTTGGCCATAAGTTTGAGTAAAACCCCGAGCCACAAGGTGAGCCTTATATCTCTCAATATCCCCATTGCTCTTACATTTAATCGTAATACCCATTTGGAAGAGACAACCTTTTTCCCGGAAGGAAGATCCGCCTCATCCCATGTATGATTCCGTGTCATGGCATTCGTCTCTTCCACAACAGCTCCCATCCATTCCTTACTGTGCTTGGCATCATCAAAGCTTCGAGGGACCTGTTCCAACTCAATTTTGCCAAGAAATGCATAAAAATCTGATGGTACCTTGGACATTGTAATATGTTCGAGTGTTCCGCCATTTTGAGGGATCCTTTCTGATCCTTTTACTGCGTCGAAGTACTTGTGGAGCTGGAGGATAAAAATCTTGAGACAGATTAGCACCATTGGTAGTAGATCCTTCCGGAGCGCGTCCCGAAGAGCAACTTGGAACAATCGTCTCGGAACCGGATGAAGGATTTGGCTCATGAGTCTCATTGTTAGGAGCATTCTAGTTTGCCGAGGTTGGAACATTTCCTCCCCCATCAGGACCCCCAGCAGCTTCATTAGGGCCGCTCGGTGCCGCACCCGGCACCATGTGAGTAGACAGAAGCGGAACGCCTAGATGATTGAGTAGAAACTCAAGACTAGATGCTCTATCCATGGCTGGTTCAGCTAAATCCTGAAGCTCAGTCCAATTTTTCTCACCAAAGCATCCTTGATCTTCAAGAAACCGAACATCCCGAGAGACATGAACTCGTCTAGTCTCCGGATCAAAACACTTATAGCCCTTTTGAGTAGATGAATAGCCTATGAACATACACCTTTTGCTCTTGGCCTCAAGTTTGTTCCTAAGGTCTCCGGGTACAAAAACATAGCATACACAACCAAACACACGTAAGTGGTCTAAAGGAGGTTGAGTTTTGTTAAGTACCTTGTATGGAGATGCATCTTTGAGGACTTTAGTGGGTGTTCTATTGATCAAATAGCAAGCTGTCATGACAGCATCCCCCCAAAACTTCTTTGGAACATGCATATGAAACATGAGGGACCGAGTGACTTCCATCAAATGTCGGTTCTTTCTCTCGGCCACCCTATTCTGTTGAGGGTTATATGGACAGCTCGTTTGATGCAATATTCCTTATCTAGTGAGGTGTTCTTGGAACAATTTGCTCATATATTCCCCTCCATTATCCATTCTTAGCACCTTCAATTTCGAGTTAAAATGATTAGCAATGTAAGCCTCGAAATTTTTAAATGCATCAAACACTCTATCTTTTGATGGAAGCAGGGTTATCCAAGTGTACTTCGATTTTTCATCTATGAAGGTGACAAAGTATTTATGATTATCTCTAGAAGAACATGGAGAAGTCCACACATCGGAATGCACTAAATCAAAGCATTTATCATAAATAGTCAAAGACATTGGATAAACCGACTTGCAATGTTTGCCTAAAACACAAGCCTCACAACCAACATTATGAAAAGAAGTGTTAGGCAACATGATTCTTAAAGCACATAAATGAGGGTGGCCAGCCCGAGCATGCCAAATAGAGTCACTAAGGCTTCCAACAGCCGAACTTGACAAAGCCAAACTATAGCCGACATTATTAGACAAAAGCTTAGAGTCTTCAAGGATGTAGAGCCCATTTTGAAGTCTTCCTTTTCCCAGCAAGTATCCTGTGCTAATATCCTAAAATGTCACACCATTAGGCCCAAAAATCGCATAACAATTTAAGTCCGAGACAACCTTCCTAACCGATAAGAGATTGGAAGTAAATTTCGGCATATAGAAGGCCCTAGTCTTTTTGTTAAAAGACCTAGATTCCCTACTCCACTAACCGATATCCTATCTCCATTTGCTATCACAACACTTCCCAACACCGATTCTATACCACTAATGAAGTTCCTATCACTAATCATGTGATGGGAAGCTCCGGAGTCCACAATAAGCGGTTTATGGGAGGTTTGAGAGTAGAGACACATACCGGAGTCCTTAAGAGAGTTGAGGGACTGAATGAGGGCCTCAAGATCAGATTTCCTGAAGACATTTCCTTGGAAGGAAGAAGAAGCTGCCATCGGAGGTCCTTGGTCCTTCAGTACCTAGATTGGAGACTTGATCGTCCACATCCTCATGAGACAAATTAGCCTTTGAGTCTTTGAATTTGGAAGGCTTGAGGTGAGGATGAAGAAGCCAACATTTATCCTTGATATGACCCTTTTTCTTGCAAAACTCACACACTAAACGCTTCCGATCCTCACTTCTTCTTGGACCTTGTTCGCGGTTATAAGACCCAATCTGCCTTTCCCTTCTAGTAACTCTATGGAACCCTTTTCCTTTTGAATTTGAGCAAACACATCCTCAAGACTTGGTAACCGATTGTCACTAGCAGCTGATCGGAGAATATGTTTCACCAAGTCTTTATAGTTGGAATTGAGATTCATTAGGAGGTTAAAGACCTTGTCTTCTTCATTCTTTTCTCTCACAACCTTTGGATCAATGGAGAAAGGCCTTAGCATATCCAATTCTGCCCATGAAGACCGAAACTTTCCAAAGTAATCCGTAAAATCCATATCTTCTTGAAGCAAACCCGAGAGAGACTTCTTCACCTCAAAGACCCTTGTAAGATTGGAAACATTACCATAAACTTTCTGTAGAGTCTCCCAAAGATCTCTTGAGGTTTTACAGTATGAATAAGCTTCAAGAATAGATGGATCAAGAGAGTTTTGGATAATTGATTTGACAACTTGATCAACTTGGAACCATTCATCATCTTCATCAAGAATATCCTCATCTTCCTCATCTTCCTTACTTGAGTCTTGAACTTTCAAGGGTCTAGACTTGACAGTATGAATCCAAAAGCCACAGCGAGTACATATGGCTGTCTTAACTGTTCTGGCCCAAAGGAGATAATTTACCCCCTTGAGAATGATCGGAAGAAGAGGATTCTTGATTGGATCCATCAAAGCTTGAGACTTTGCACTTAGGAAGGCTAGATCTAGAATAAAGCTTGACAATTGTTAACAAAAACTGGACCTTTCCTCTACAGAATCCTCGAGAATGATTTTTCCAAGCCTCTCCCTCTTGGATCTTCGAAACCACACAAGATTCTTGGAGAAAGGAGACAGCTTTTCCTGGAAAATAGAGGAAAACAGAGGAAAACAGAGGAAACAGAGGAATTTTGAGTTTTTGGACAAGAAACTCACAAAGGTTGAACCTTTATAGGTTTACCAGCAACCAGACGCAAACTTCTTCTTCCTTAAGGCCGCGAAAGCCCTTCTCAAGAAACTTGAGACCCGCGAGGAAGAAAGGAGAATTAAACGCGAAAACAGAGAATTGAAGGAGCAGAGAGTGTTCGACGATCATGGCTCTGATACCATGTTGGTTTTGGTAATCAAAAACAAGAAAGTAAGCAGCGGCGGAAGCAAAGAGATCCGAGGAAAACCGAAGAGAAGAAGAAGAGAGAATTCTAGAGAGAGAGAGAATGGAGAGAGAGTCAAATTTTTTTTTCAAAAATCTGTATTTCATCAATGGAGTTACATACATATATAGTAAACATAAAGGAGAGAGAAAAAGAATCACAAAAGGAAGAGGGGACCACGCCGAGGGGACCACGACGCGGGACCACTTCGTCCAAGTCTTCCTTTTGACCAAAGACTTAACTTACCTCCGAGACCATGACCTCTCACGACCTAGACACATTACACGTGATGCTGAAGTCGCGGAGACCCGAACTCCTTCATGCGCACGAATCAGCAATCCTTTGGTTCACGATGCGTCCCGGACTGCCCACTTTCTGTAGTGCATGCAATCGTTCCGCGTCCCATCACGGACCGCTCCCGCCAGTACGTTCGCGTCCCAGAGTTGGTCATTTCTGTTACGATCGCGACTCGCGACCGCAACCCCGAGAGGTTGCGTCCTGGAGATCACGACTAGAGCATACGTGGCCTGGGCATCCGCAACCCGAACCTGGACTCTTCGCGCCCTGGAGCACTCCCGACCTGGATCACACACGCCTCGGTTCACAAGTGCCTTGGGGTGTCCGCTCCCTCTCGCGTCCTCCGTCTCTCAACTCCATGTAACTATATATATAAAAAACCTGATAGTACTGTTTGGTCACTAGGCCTCTTGGATAGGGGAAAGGGATGGCCTAGTGAGGATGTTTGATCAATATTTAACAAATCAGAAAATGATTAAAGAGAAAAACTGAAAATTTTCACAAAGGTTCAAAAGGAATATGAAGAGTTTTCGATACAACCTGACTTGAATCAGCTCTGATACCACATGATACACTCCTACAGTGAGTAAGGAGTATCCAGGAAAGAATCCAAGTGGTTGTAAACACCTAAGAGTGTGAAACACGAAACTGGAAACCGAAGAGTCACGTTTTGAGGTGAAGAACGAAATCAACCTCAAAACAACTCGGATTGAACGGAAATTTTAGCAGCGGAAAATAAGACTGGAGGGTAAGACTTGTGACAAAGTTTGAGACCATTCTATGGAGGGACGAAGGAGATACGATGGTGAAGATGAACGGTCATTTTAGAGCACTAAATGGATCGATTTGAACTATCAAGAGGGATAAAGAACTCTTGATCTTCAGCTTGAAATCACCCAGGATATGACACACGAGGGCAAGATCCAAGTTGTATGGATATTACACAAAATACACATCAAACAAGTGAGGGGAAAATTTTAGAATAAAATGTTTGATAAAATGAAAGGAACTGGGGTTCAACATACTTATAGCAAAGCTAAGCCACGAAATGGGCTTTTGAAAAGAGTGGGCTGAAAGTACAAAAGCCCAACACATAAAACAAAAGAAGTCCACTTAAAGCCTTAGTCGAATTAGTCTTCCCTTTCCCTTTCTAAGCATGTTGTCTAAGAGGATAGATGAATAAGTGTATCCAACATTGCCTCATTAAAAACCTTGTCTAGAAAACCCATGGGGATAAAACTAGACGAAGGGAAAAAGAGTGCAAGTGTATACACCTCTCTGAGACAACCCTTAGCTAGCTTGAATCACAACCAATGTGGTTAAATTAGCTATGGTGCTAAGGTTGCTTTCAGCCTGGTTGAGCATTATGCCAATGGCTTGTTGAAGTCTTTGTGCCTTACCTCTTGTCATTGGTCCATTTAGTACGTCCATAGCTTGTTCTAACTCCTCTGGTCCAAGTTCCTCAAGCTCTTCTTGTTCCGGTTCAAGCTGCTGGTCCATTCTTATATCAGCATCTATTGAGCTTTTCAATCAGACACTCGATCAAGCCTTGGTTGAGTGTCCGTCTTCTGGTCTTAAAAAATTCTTTAGGTTCGGAATGCAACTTGCCGGGACTAGACTGCTATGGTATGCCGATCTTGTGAACTTTTTGGTAGGAGGAGAACTACCTAAGACTCTGCATTCTCATCAAAGGAAGAAATTTTTCAGAGATGTGAAGCAATACTTCTGGGATGAACCATATCTCTACAAAAAATGATCTGATGGGCTGTTCAGAAGGTGTGTGTCAGAGGAAGAAGTTAATGGAATATTGGAGCATTGCCATTGATCTCCATATGGTGTACACTTTGCAGCATTCAAGACTGCACAAAAGATTCTTTAAGCTGGGTTATGGTGCCCGTCCATCTTCAGGGACTGTCAGGAGTTTATATCCAGATGCGATTTTTGTCAGAGTATGGGCAGTATAAGTAAGAGGAACGAGATGTCTCAGAATCCCATCTTGACTGTTGGGGAATTGATTTCATGGGGCCCTTTAACCCACCATCCTTGGGAAACAGCTACATTCTGGTTGCTGTAGATTATGTTTCCAAATGGGTGGAAGCCATTGCATCTCCCACAAACGATGCAAAGGTATTACTGAAGCTGTTCAAACACATCATCTTTCCCAGGTTTGGAGTGCAGAGAGTAGTGATCAGTGATGGAGGATCCCATTTCATCAATAAAGTCTTTGAGAGCTTGCTCAAGAAGCATGGGGTTAAACACAAGGTGGCGACTCCTTATCATCCCCAAACCAGTGGGCAGGTTGAGGTATCCAATAGGCAAATCAAGTCTATTCTGATGAAAGTAGTTGGGCTATCAAAACGAGATTAGGCCGCCAGATTGGATGATACTCTTTGGGCCTATAGGACTGCTCTTAAGAGACCGATTGGGAGAACACATTTTCGGCTACTCTATGGGAAGTCATGGCATTTGCCAGTAGAACTCGAATACAAGTCATTTTGGGCAACCAAGCTTCTAAATTTCGATTTTAAGACTGCCAAAGAGAAAAGACGGATGGAAATGCGTGAACTTGAGGAGATTAGACTTGAGGCATATGACAGCTCTAAGGCATACAAGGATCGCACAAAGCAGCTCATGACAAGAAGATTCAGTCCAAAACGATCACAACTGGTGATCAAGTGCTTCTCTTTAATTCTTGGCTGAAGCTGTTTCCGGGTAAACTCCGATCCAAGTGGTCTGGTCCGTTCAAGGTGATGCAAGTAGAACCATATGGAGCAGTTACCTTGACCAACAACAAAGGAGAAGAATTCACAGTGAATGGTCAAAGATTTAAGCCGTACTTGGCTAACTGCGCGATTCCGGATGAGGGAGTCAAGCTCGAGACGATAAACAAGCACAGTTGGGAGGCAGTCCCAAAGGTAACCTCTGTATATATATTTGATTTTCTTTCATAATCTTATAGTTTTTGTCTTTAATTGCATCTATTTCATCTTACATGCACTTCTGGTCGAGTGTTCCACTCGAGTGTCAGCTGCCACATGACAGACTGACACTCGACCAAGCATGCTCGAGTTTTATACTCGAGTGTCCCACCACTTTGCCTATTCCGAGGCCTGCACACCTATAACTGCCAAATGCTGAAAAAGATAGACATTAACTGCGAAAAACGGGTCAAATCTATCTTTAATGCGTTATCTTTTATATTTAATTCAAAAGATTTGATTTGATCCTCATTCAAATTTTAAATTTGAAAAAGTTTCCCCCCTTATCTCTCCTCCCCTATATAAGGAGGAGAACCCTCTCCCTTCTCATTCCCACAAAAACCCATTCGCTCACTAAGAACTCTCTCTAAATTTTCTCTCTTTTGCAGAAGCTTTCTTGTGAAATCGAGTGTAGGAGGTCTCAAGAGTTCAGTTCGATCAACCACTGCTCATTCCTCAGAACATTTGTGAAACTCGACCTCTACTGCTCGAGTGTCAAGCTCGGTGTCTCTTTTCGTTCCTTCTTTCTGGCGAATCGATACCCTGTCTGAACGACAAAACCAACCATGCTAGTCTCCTCCGATTCAAGGGCAAGAACAACGCTCGTTCAAGAAAACAACCTCAGCAAGGAGAATCCTCTAAGAGCAAACAAGACAAAAAGGAGCGGAGAAGGTTCATAGTCCAATCAGAGAGTGAGTCAGGAGAAGAAAGGGAATACATGGATGAAGATGATCCAGAAGAATACATGGAGGCTGATCCCATGGATGAGACACTCCAAGAAGAAAGGTATGGAGATCAAGAAGCTGAGGACGCAAGGGAGATCATCCTCGCTGGAATGAGGGAGAAAGAGATGAAGAAGAAGCATAACGTAGAAAGAGCCCTCAATGACCTGCGAAGAATGGATTTCGTAGGTACTCGCTACCCATGCAAGGAAGCACTGACTGCAATGGGATTGACTAAGGACATAGACATGATGCTCCAGAACTGTGGACTGTCCACGTTTGTGTCTCATCCAGAACGTGCATACAAGGAGGAAACCATGCAATTCCTAGCCACTATCCAGATTGTCCTTAATAATGTAGAAAATTTGCGTCTTCAGGAGAGACAAGGTGGCGGGTACCTCATCTTCACAATTAGGGGCCGAGATCACCATTTTACTTTCAGAGCACTCTGAGAGTTGTTCCAGTTCCCAAGAGCCGAGTCTGAGATTTATGGGCCAGATTTTGACAGAACTGAACTGGATGATCTATGGCGCTCTATAGGCTCAACAAGGAGCAGGTTTTCATCAGCTCGATCGAAGGCATCACTCATTCGGAATTCTTCTTTGAGGTACTTTTGCATGATCCTTGCAAATACTTTCTTCTCACGCTTTACTACAGGTACATTGTTGGAACAAGGAGTGATTGTTCCCCGATAATTGGAGATAGAAACGAAGCAGGTTTAACGATCCAGTTTGCTAACCAGCTTGTCACATACTGCGATTGGGCGAGAGATAACAGAGCTAGTGAACGTGATGGCAAAGTCACCATAGGAGGACTCGTTACTTGCATTCTGGAAATGTGTAGAGAGCCCATCAATGATGCAGAATGGGTGGATCCTCGGTTCATGAACATCGACCATCTGCAGAGATGTCAGTTCCTATCCACGGCTGAGGCACAAGGTAAGCACGTCTAATCTTTTCATCACTTGCTTAGACCAAACGCTTTTCTGTTGTTGCCAAACAGGGAATACACATCAATAAGGATGGGGAGGAACACTGACTTTAACCCACCGATGGAAGCCTTGTATGACCCCACCGACCCTCCACCAATTTTATCCCCTACAGACAGTGACGAGGTGGACCCTGAAGCCTATTGTTTCGAAGAATTCACCATGCCACCATGTCAGGGAGTCCCGATCAAAAAAGCACACAAGCATATCAGCTTGCTTCAAAAGATGAACAAATGGCTAATGAAAAGAGTCAAGAAGCTGACTGCTAGTGATGAGACTAGACCACGGGAGAATGAGGAGTTGAGTAGAAGGTTGGCTGCTTTGGAAAGAGGTGGAGGAAAGTCACCAAGGACAGTTCATCCAAGCCGAGCCTCTGTATCAATAGATCGTGAGAGGCAGTAGCAACCAACACCGGCTAGGCATTCCTTTGCAAACACCGCATCATTCTCATATAGGCGGCCACTTGACCTAGGAGCCGTAAGCACGAGCAGGACACTCGAGCAACACCAGGTCGAGCATCAACCGGGACGCTCGACCAGGACACTCAACCGGTTCTTGTTGTTTAGGTTTAGAGAAACGTTTTTGTTGTCCGTAGTTCTCAATTTTTCTGTTTTCCTATTAGAATTAGGATTAGGCTTTGTGTTTTCCTATTAGAATTAGGATTACATTTTCTGTTTTCCGGCTAGAATTAGGAAAAGTTTAGGAATCCTATTCCTAGTAGGCTTAGGATTTTTGTTGGGTAGGCTTTTATTCCCTTAACTTTTTTTCATCTTAGAACTAGTTAATGTGAGCTGTTTTGATTTCCTTCCAGGTACCATGGAGCTTTCAGCTGAATCTATGGAAGCTCTAAACAAAGCCATGGTTCAGCAAATTAAAGAAGCCAATCAAGCAATAGCTTCTCAGCTCATTCAGCAATTAGAGCAGCTTGATATCAAATTTGAGAATATATTCAAAGAGCTAAGGAATGAGCATAGTGCTACAGACCCAGAATCGTTAGAGCCTCCTAATCCTAATGAAGCAATCAAGATTGCTGAAGGAAAGGCACACGTGGGTTCTTCTTCTAGACAAAAGAGAGCTAGACGCATTAAATCACCAATCAGGGACAGAGAAACAGTTGACAATCAAAGGAGAAGAACATGTCCACATAGACGGGCTGATTATGTTGTTGGACATAGGATTTATGTGGAATCAAATCGTAAGCATTCAGAAGAAGGTGAAAGATCAGAATATAGTGGGGAAACGTTAAGGAGACCTAGAAACAGAGGCAATGCACGTGAGTATGATCCTTTGACGCAGCAACTGAGCAACATTAAGATCCAATTCCCTCATTTTCATGGCACGAATGACGCAGAGACATATTTGGATTGGGAGAGGAAGATGGAGTCTAATTTTCTTGTGAAGGGAACTTATTAGCTTAACAAAGTAAATATAGCAGTCTCAGAGTTTAATGGCTATGCATTGTTGTGGTGGGAGCAGTTGGGACTCGTCAGAGATAAACAAAGAGAGCCTCCAATCACCACTTGGAGAGAACTTGTTACACACATGAGGAGAAAGTTTGTACCTGCGCACTATCAGAGAGATGCTTCGCAAGTTGAAACGCCTTGTACAAAGCACCAGATCAGTTCGTGATTACTATCAGGAGTTGGAGACACTTATGATCAGAGCTGATTTGAGGGAGAGTGATGATATGGTGATGTCTCGTTTTCTTGGGGGATTGAACAGAGAGTTGCAAGATAAGGTAGAGCTGCAGAATTATGAAGATGTGCAGGAGATGGTGCACAAAGCTGAGTTGATAGAGGCGCAGCGTAAAAGGAGAATAGGCAGGTCTACTTTCACTTCTAGTATCCCTAAGGTAGGAGAATTCACCAAATCAGCTCCAATCAATGATAACATACCTGAAGCCTATGTAGTGAAAGAAGGGGTCAAACAAGAGCTTTAAACCAGAAGTGGCCCTTCTAATAGTAATGTCAGATTGCTTCAAGTGTCAAGGAATGGGATACTATTCCAGAGATTGTCCTAATACGAAGATGTTTCTGTTGAGAGAAGGAGGAGAGATTGTGCCTCAGGAGAGTTCAGAAAGTGAGGTAGAGGATGATTTGGAGGAGAAAGTGATAGAAACTCCCTTGGATAACTCTGATGACGGCTGAAAGTGATCTGATGATAAGAACATGATCGGATGATGAGAACGTGATCTGTAGAGATGGAGATGGTTGATGAATTCACGTGGGTTGGTATGGAAAAAAATTGAAGGGGATTTAATTGGATAGATTTCTGTGATTAGATGAATTAGGTGAAGAATTTATTGGCTCAAAACGTGATGGGAGATTCAGGCTCTAGGATTTCCTGAACCGTGGCTTGAGACCATGGAAAACTCAATAAGAAGTCTTTTTCAATGATAATACTCTCAGAAATTTACAGCAAGTTCTGGGGTTTAAATACAACCCTAAAACAGCACATCATATAATTTTTAAACAGAAAAACAACATGTAGTTTGAAACTTAAATAAAACAACGAAGCGTTTAAATAAAAACAATAAGGCGTCCCCTAATGGTGCACCTCAAAATCTACTAAGGACAAAACCATATTGGTTTGTACATTATTCTCCTAATGGTAAGACTCCAAAGTAACTTGCCGTAGTGATTTCATCTGCCTCATTAAAAACCATGAGAGAAAACCCAATTGGGATAAAAATCTATATGGAAAAAAGAGTACAAACTTCCTCACCTAAGGTATCTAGTTATCATTACCAGGATAAGTCTTCAAGATGGAGATGTTTAAGACTTGTGCAGCTGCCA
Source organism: Lepidium sativum (assembly GCA_023374145.1). Lineage (NCBI taxonomy): Eukaryota > Viridiplantae > Streptophyta > Magnoliopsida > Brassicales > Brassicaceae > Lepidium > Lepidium sativum. Next base: position 107,044 of record JAKUCM010000129.1, on the reverse strand, counting down.
ACTCGTCAACTCCTTCTGCAATAAGGGAATGAGCTTCTTTCGCCATCTCCTTATTTTTGGAACGTGTAATCCGACCCTCTACTTCTGGTGCTGCAGCTGTCGTGCCATCCACGATCATATCATCCTCTCCCTCTTGAAAAGGATTTGTCCTCAAATCTGTATCTGGAACATAAGAAAGAACTTGATATGTTATACTTACCTTGGAGATCGATCTGGTAAGAATTGTTGTTGATCCTCTTGATGACTTTAAATGGACCATCAACTCGTGGCAGTAGCTTGCTCTTCCTCTCTTCTGGAAATCGATCTTTCCTAAGATGAATCCACACTAAATCTCCTTCTTCAAATATCAACTCATTTCTTCCTTCGTTTGCATGCTTCTGATACTGCTCAGTCTTCTTCTCTATATTCTCCCTGGCTTTGGCGTGAATTCTCCTAACTCAAAGGCAAAGAAATCAAGTCTAGAGAGGACTGTGGATTAAATCCATAAACAATCTCAAAGGGAGATAAGAAAGTGGCAGAATGCTTAGCGTGATTGTAAGCAAACTCTACAAGTGGTAGACACTCTTCCCATGACTTGATGTTGCTCTTCACTAACGTCCTGAGAAGTGTTGACAATGTTGTATTCACCACTTCTGTTTGTCCATCAGTACGAGGGTGACATGATGTTCAAACAAGATGATTGACGTAAGGGATTCCACAAAACAAATAGATTTAGGGAAAATGAAACGTTAACACAGTTTTTATGATTTTCTTTTTCTAGAACAGAATGGTGAGAGATGAGAAAATGGATTGAAGAAATGGAAAGATAAGAGATGATAGATAGAAACGACTCAACCTCCATGTGTGCTATGATACAACTTGATACGATCCCACAAAGGAATCAATCCCATTTTCGTATCTTGGAGAATATGGAGTAGGGATGCTGGACTTTGAGACGACAAACGAAATTAAAGACGAGTTGAATGATGGATATTATTGAGGTACAGACGACACATGACTCAAATACAAGATGGTGGAATGATTGATGCCACAAAAGGTTGCGGAAGGACCCTTTGATAAGTCGGAAAAGATCAATAATCGACAAACGGAAAATGATCCATGAATCTATGCTTAAAAGAGGTTTTTGATAAAAAGATGGATTGTCTTTTCTAATGGAGGCCACAGAAATATAAAGGAGAGGAAGAAGAAGAAGCTTGGACATTCCTAAGACTACCTAGGAAATACAAGGAATAATAAATCTGTCTTGGAAATGCAATATGCATTAATCACTTCTTTGACTCCTCAAATGACCCTTGGAGTCTTAAGCCACGTTTTTGGACCTCTTATGGGCTTAAAACTCATTAACCAAAAGAGTTCGTTGATAGTGTAGCCTTATTATGATATGATCGTGGATGACACAACAGCTACAGCACTTGAAGTAGATGGTCGGATTACATGTTCCAGAGCTAAGGAGATGGCCAAGGAAGCTTATTCCCTCATTGCAGAAGGAGTTGACGAGCTATCAGCTGCACAAGTCTTCAACATCTCCATCTTGAAGACTTCTCCTGTTAATAATAACTAGGTAACTTAGGTGAGGAAGTCTGTACACTTTTTCCGATAGAGAGTTTTGTCCCAATTGGGTTTTCTCTCATGGTTTTTAATGAGGCAGATGGAATCACTACCGTAAGTTACTTAGGAGTCTTACCATTAGGATAATAATGTACAAACCAATCTGGGTTTGTACTTAGTAGATCTTGAGGTGCACCATTAGGGGACGCCTCGTTGTTTTTATTTAAACGCTTTGCTATTTTTCTTAAGTTTCAAACTACATGTTGTATCTGTTTAGAACTACATGTTTTTTTGGTTCTAGGGTTATATTTAAACCCCAAAACTTGCTGTAAACTTCTTCAGAGTATTATTTTGACAAAAGACTTCTTATTGAGTTTTCATGCTCTTAAGGCACGGTTCTGGAAATTCTAGCGCCTTAAAATCTCCCATCACGTTGTGAGCCAAGAGATTCTTCACTTGATTCATCTAATCACATAAAATCTATCCATTTCATCACTTCAGTTCGTCACCCCACCAACTCACACGAATCAACAGCCATATCCATCTCATCAGATCACGTTTTTCATCCCATCAGATCTCGTATCATCATCTCCATCAATCTGCAGCCTCCTTTATCCATTAATTACTCATCCTAATTCAGCCTTCATCAGAGTTGTCCAAGGGAGTTTCCATAAAGTGGTATCAGTGCCAACTCTGTGTCCAAGCTAAGAAAATCTCTAACCCTAATCTCTTTCTCTTGATATTTTCGTTTACATTCTGTGTTTAGGGTTTATTTTTGTTCGGTTCTTGTTGTTTAGGTTTAGTGAAACTTTTTTGTTGTCCCTAGTTCTCAATTTTCCTGTTTTCCTATTAGAATTAGGATTAGATTTTGTGTTTTCCTATTAGAATTAGGATTACATTTTCTGTTTTCCTGTTAGAATTAGGAATAGTTTAGGAATCCTATTCCTAGTAGGATTAGGATTTTCGTTAGGTAGGCTTTTATTCCCTTAGTTTTTTTTCATCTTAGAACTAGTTAATGTGAGCTGTTTTGATTTCCTTCCAGGTACCATGGAGCTTTCAGCTGAATCTATGGAAGCTCTAAACAAAGCCATGGCTCAGCAAATTAAAGAAGCCAATCAAGCAATAGCTTCTCAGCTCATTCAGCAATTAGAGCAGCTTGATATCAAATTTGAGAATATATTCAAAGAGCTAAGGAATGAGCATAGTGCTACAGACCCAGAATCGTTAGAGCCTCCTAGTCCTAATGAAGAAATCAGGATTGCTAAAGGAAAGACACACGTGGGTTCTTCTTCTAGACAAAAGAGAGCAAGACGCATTAAATCACCAATCAGGTACAGAGAAACAGTTGACAATCAAAGGAGAAGAACATGTCCACAAAGACGGTCTGATTACGTGGCTGGGCATAGGATTTATGTGGAATCAGATTGTGAGCATTCAGAAGAAGGTGAAAGATCAGAATATAGTGGGGAAACGTTAAGGAGACCTAGAAACAGAGGCAATGCACGTGAGTATGATCCTTTGACGCAGCAGCTGAGCAACATTAAGATCCAATTCCCTCATTTTCATGGCACGAATGACGAAGAGACATATTTGGATTGGGAGAGGAAGATGGAGTCTAATTTTCTAGTGCAGGGAACTTATGAGTTTCACAAGGTAAAGATAACAATCTCAGAGTTTAATGGCTATGCATTGTTGTGGTGGGAGCAGTTGGGGCTCGTCAGAGATAGACAAAGAGAGCCTCCAATCACCACTTGGAGAGAACTTGTTACACATATGAGGAGAAAGTTTGTGCCTGCGCACTATCAGAGAGATACTTAGCAAGTTGAAACGGCTTGTACAAAGCACTAGATCAGTTCGGGATTACTATCAGGAGTTGGAGACACTTATGATCATAACTGATTTGAGGGAGAGTGATGATATGGTGATGTCTCGTTTTCTTGGGGGATTGAACAGAGAGTTGCAAGATAAGGTAGAGCTGCAGAATTATGAAGATGTGCAGGAGATGGTGCACAAAGCTGATTTGATAGAGGCGCAGCTTAAAAGGAGAATTGGCAGGTCTACTTTCACTTCTATTATCCCTAAGCCAAAAGAGTTCACCAAATCAGCTCCAATCAAAGATAACAAACCCGAAGCCTATGTAGTGAAAGAAGAGGTCAAACAAGAGCTTTAAACTAGAAATGGCACTTCTAATAGCAATGTCAGATGCTTCAAGTGTCAAGGAATGGGACACTATTCCAGAGACTGTCCTAATACGAAGATGTTTCTGTTGAGAGAAGGAGGAGAGATTGTGCCTCAGGAGACTTAAGAAAGTGAGGTAGAGGATGATTTGGAGGAGGAAGTGATAGAAACTCCCTTGGATAACTCTAATGATGGCTGAAAGTGATCTGATGATAAGAACATGATCGGATGATGAGAACGTGATCTGTAGAGATGGAGATGGTTGATTAATTCACGTGGGTTGGTATGGAAAAGAATTGAAGGGGATTTAATTGGACTGTGATTAGATAAATTAGGTGAAGAATCTCTTGGCTCATGATGTGTCTGCATTTTACCACATTTTAGGGCCATTATTTAGCATGTTTTGCATTCATACCTGTATTATTATTATTGTTTTAAGTCCTTTTAGGCATAATTTGTATACTTTGTGTTGGGCATTGCACATATTGCATAAAGGGTATTTTGAGCTTATCATGAAGTATTTCGGACTACAAGAAGACCAATGGAAAATCGGCTGGCCTAGAGTTAAAGTTCAGGTTGTGATCTAGAAGATTTGGCATATCTCCATGACACTCGAGCATGACACTCGACCACACTTGGTTGAGTGGATTTTCGGACCAGAACATTGACTTTTGACAGAGTTGACTTTTCTTTTGGGCTTTTTGTAAAAAGGGCCCAATGGTACCCCTTTATGTGAAAAGGCAAAAGCCCAACTATTTTAGGCCTTTTTCCATTTTCTTTTCTTAAGGAATTTTCCTTTTCTCTTTTCAAGAAATTTTCCATTTCTCTTTCTAGAGAATTTTCCCTTTTTCTCTTTAAGTAATTTTCCTTTTTTTCTTTAAGACTTAAGATCTTTGTTGATCTATAAATTGTACTAGGATTTTCACTTTTAATATATCATATATTTTCAAGCAATTTTCGATCCTCTAAAAGCAATATCGAATTCTCTTCTTTATGTTTATGCAATTAGTTTTCGATTCTGATTTTATGCTTTACTTCATGAATTCTGAGTAAGTTAAATTAGGGTTCTTGAGGGGAGGGTGAGATTAGGGGAAAAATTAGGGATTTCCAGATTTGTTTATGTTTAATTAAGGTTATAGATCTCTTTAATTTAAGTGTTCTTATGCTTATTTCTTTCTGATCAATTGAAATTCGATTTCTTGGTGATTTCCCCCCGAGAGGCGTTTGCGGAATCACTTGAACATGCTTAGGTTGAGATAACTTCTCCTAGCTCAAGAGATTGATTGTCTAGGGTGTTATTAGGCTCTGTAAGGTCCATACTTAAAGCCTCTTGAACTTCCAATCGTTGGGCGAGAGTCAAGTCAGGTTGTTGTTCAAGAGAGGTCCCATTGCATGACAATGAATGTGATTACCTTGTGATTCCTTGCATAGAGGTCTTCTAAATATGTTCATAAACAAGTCTGGAACCCCTAGGGATACCCTAATCGTTGATCCTTAACCTCGAGAACCCCTTTTCCTCTATTAAATTTTCGTGAATTTTAATACTCTGTGTTTAGGTTAAAACTCTGTTTTGCAATTTACTCTGTTTTATTACTGCTTTACTCGTGCTTTCTTTTTAGGTTATTTTAAGTATTTCATTTTCACCTAGTTTAGACAACTACTCACTAAATCGAATCTGACTTAGATATGGACAAGTAGATTGCATCTTGATTGCTAGTTACTCTCCCAGTAGGATTGACACCATACTGTCCTACAATTGATTACATAAACAGTAGGGTATTTGAGAAAACCACGCAAAAACCATGTTTATCAAATTGGCGCCGTTGCTCGCTGGGAAATAGATAGCTACAATTAGGAAAATCACTTTCCTGAGACTAAGATTTATTACAATATTCTAAGCTCGTTTCTGGTTTTTTGTCTACTTTCAGGAACACTCGATCAACAAGCTCGACCACCTAAGCTCGAGCTCCTTGATTTTTCTCCTATTGCCAGAAAGCTCGATCAGAACCCATAAACACTCAACCAACACACTCGAGCACCACCGCCTCGAGTGTTATTCCAGCCAACAGAAAACCCACTTGCATGAATACCTGATCCCGTGGTAGTGTAGATCTCATCCCATACTCTGACATAATAGACCGTTAGCCTCGTGAACACTTACGAGAACAACGAAACAGATTGAACGAGGAATACACAGATAAGGTGAACATGGAAGAACAGGTACAAGCTACTGAACTAGGAACTCGTCCTAGGAGAGTTAGACACATTGGAGCTGGTGACGCTCCCAGTATTCACACTCAACGCCATGGCATTGTTCCACCAGCCATCGCCAACAACAACTTTGAGATTAAGAGTGGTATGATCTTCATGGTACAGAACAATAAATTTCATGGTTTGCCTTCTGAGGAGCCGTTGGATCATCTTGATGAGTTTGAAAGATTAACCAGTTTGACAAAGATAAATGGGGTTAGTGAGGATGCTCTTAAACTGCGACTGTTTCCTTTCTCTCTTGGAGACAAAGCACACCTATAGGAGAAACACTTGCCACAAGGGTCTATTACATCTTGGGATGCCTGCAAACAAGCGTTTTTAGGAAAATTCTTCTCCAACTCCAGAACTGCTAAACTTTGCAACTCTATCTCTGGTTTCAAGCAAAACCATTCATAGACATTCTCTGAAGCTTGGGAACGATTCAAGATGTACCAATCACAATGTCCTCATCATGGGTTCACTACTGAGTCACTTCTTAGCACTCTCTACAGAGGCGTGATTCCCAAGATACGTATGTTACTCGACACAGCCAGCAATGGGAATTTTCTGAATAAGGATGTCGATGATGGATGGGAACTGGTTGAGAATTTAGAACAAACAGATGACCAATACAGTGAAGACTATGATCGAACTCCTAGAGGCGCAACAGATTCAAATATGGTTAGTAGGAAGGTGCTCAAAGCCATACAAGACAAACTGGATAAGTTACTTTCAGCGCACCATAAGCAAGTACCCTATGTAAGTGAATCAGAACGGGTTGAAGAAGACGATGATCAAGTTGAAGAGGTCAGTTTCGTGCAGAATCAAAGCAACAACTACAGACCCTACAACAGCTACAAACCCAACCCTAACCTCTCCTACAGAAACACAAACGTAGCAAATCCAAACGATCATGTGTACCCATCCAAACCACAACCCAAACCATTTATACCCAAACAGCAATACCAACAAACACATCACCAACCACCACCTGGATAAGAACAACACACACAACCACCCCAACAAACACTTGAAGTAATGGACATCTGGCAGCAGATACTAAAGGGACAGACAACCACTGCTTCCGAATTAACAAGCAAATTTGCTGAGGTATACACTAAGATAGATGCTTCACATAATGACCTCAACTGCAAGTTTGAGACTCTTAATGCCGGTCTCAAGTATGTGGAGAATCAGCAAGGATCATCATCCACTATAAAACAAACTGGACAACTACCTGGAAAAGCTGTTCAAAACCCTAAGGAGTATCACGCGAACGCCATTACACTCCGTACTGGCCGTGAATTGCTAATCTGTGCTGAAAAGAAAGACAACACTGAGGACAGTGTCCTTCAGGAAGGGGAGGATGATTTGGTCGAAGAACAGACAGAAATCAGCACAGAACAGCCGAAACCTCTGACACTCGACCATGACGCTCGAGCACCACCTGCTCGAGTGTCAGAACCGCAGCCCAAAAACACAACTGACTTGCAGACAGACCCAAAACCATTCGCTCCACCTCCTTTCAAAAGCTTCCTTTCCCACAAAGATTCAAAAAGGATGTTGCACACAAGTACAATGCTCTCTTTAAAAAACAGATGAAGGATGTTGAAGTAAAAATACCGATTCTGGATGCCTTTATGCTAATGCCCCCTATCAAAAGTTTTTGAAGGATGCAGTCAAAGATAGAACACAAGAAGTCGAACGAATGGTTGTGCTAGCACATGAGGTCAGTGCTATTATACAAAGAAAAGTTGTGCCTAAGAAGCTTGATGATCCAGGAACATTCACAATCCCATGCTCGTTGGGACCTCTCACATTTAAGAGTTGCTTGTGCGATTTAGGGGCGTCAATTAGCTTGATGCCACTAATAGTCGCCAAACGATTAGGGTTCGGCAAGTACAAATCATGTAAGATATCATTGGTACTAGCTGACAGATCGGTTAGGATTCCACATGGAATTCTGGAAGACTTACCAGTTCGGGTTGGAGGAGTAGAAATCCCTACGGATTTCGTTGTTCTTGATATGGGAGAAGAACCAAAGGACCCCTTATTATTTGGTAGGTCTTTCTTGGCCACTGCAGGTGGTGTGATTAATGTGCCAAAAGGAGAGATTGAACTTAATCTGGGGAAAGACTTCAAGATGACTTTCAGCATCAGCGATATAATGAGAAAACCGACTATTGAGGGTCAGCTGTTTGTGGTACAAGAGATAGATGATCTTTCAAAGGATTTGTTTGAAAAATTGGTAGAAAAAGATCACCTTGGTACTGCTTTGATAAAAGACGGTTGTGATGGGTACGTATATGATGTGTCTGCATTTTACCACATTTTAGGACCATTATTTAGCATGTTTTGCATTCATACTTGCATTGTTATCATTGTTTTAGGTTCTTTTTGGCATAAATCGCATTATTAGTGTCGGGCATTGCATACATTGCATAAAAGAGATTTTTAGGTACTTTTTGGAGCTTATCACGGAGTATTTCGGATTACAAGAAGACCAATGAGGAATCGTCTGGCCTAAGGTTGAAGTTCAGGATGCAAACTAGAAGATTTGGCACTCGAGTCTCCGACACTCGAGCATGACACTCGACCATCACTTGGTCGAGTGCCTTTTCAGGCCAGAGCTAAGACTTTGGACGAAGATTGACTCTTTGGGCTTCTCTGCGAAACAGGCCCATCAAAGGCCCCTTTGTGCAAGCCCAATTATCTTTTAGTTCTTTTCTATGTTTCTTTCTTAAGGAAATTTCCTTTTAACTTTTCAAAGGAAATTCCCATTTTTTTTTCTAGGGAATTTTTCCCTTTTTCTCTTTAAGTATTTTTCCTTTTTCTTTAAGATCTTTTGATCTATAAATTGTACTAGAATTTCTACTTTCAATATACAATCTTTTCTAGCAATTTTCGAATCTCCTATTTTTACAAAGGCATTTACGATTTTTCTAGTCTTAAGTTTTATGCAATTAGATTTCGATTTTAAGTTTATATTTTATTTCATGAATTCTGAGTAAGTTAGTATAGGGTTCTAGATTTGTTTATGTTTAATTAAGGTCTTAGATCTCTTTAATTTAAGTGTTCTTAATGCTTGTTTCTTTCTGATCAATTGAAATTCGATCTCTTGGTGAATCCCCCCCGAGAGGCGTTTGGGGAATCACTTGAACATGCTGAAGTTAAGATAGCATCTTCCTAGCTCAAGAGATTGATTGTCTAGGGTGTTATTAGGCTTTGTAAGGTCCATACTTAAGGCCTCTTGAAATTCCAATCGTTGGGCGAGAGTCAAGTCAGGTTGTCTTTTAGGAGAGGTCCCATTGTGCGAGAGCGAATGTGATTACTTTGTAATTCCTTGCTTAGAGGTCATCTAAATAAGTTGATAGATAAGTCTAGAACCCCTAGGAATACCCTAATCATTGATCCTAAACCTCGAGAACCCGTTTTTCCTCTATTGAACTTTCGTGATTTGTATACTCTCTTTTAGGTTGAGATTTCTTGTTGCACTTCATTATTAGTTTTACTATTGCTTTATTTTTAATGCTCTGTTTTTACATTCTAATTTCATGTTTCGTTTTTAGCATTCTGTTTTAAGATTTCGTTGTCACCTAGGATAGATTACCACTCACTAAATCGAATCTGGCTTAGATTAGGATAAGTAGACTACATCTTTATTGCTAGTTACTCTCCCAGTGGATTGACACCATACTGTACTGCAATTGATTAAATAGACAGTTTGATATTTGAGAAAACACCGTGAAAACCTGTTTATCAAATTGGCGCCGTTGCCAACTGGGATTAGTTAGCTACAATTAGGAAAATCACTTTTCTGAAACTAAGTTTTATTATACTATTATTCTAAAATCGTTTCTGGTTTTTTGTTTGCTTTCAGGTACACTCGATCAACAAGCTCGACCAACACAACTCGAGCTCGTTGATTTTTCTTCTGTATCCAGAGAGCTCTAGCAGAACCAAGAAACACTCGATCACTACACTCGGGAACCACCTGCTCGAGTGTCATTTCCGACAACACAAATCACTTGCATGAATACCAGATCCCGTGGTAGTGAAGACCTCATCCCATACTCTGACAGAATAGACCGTTTGCCTCGTGAATACTTGCGAGAACAACAGAATAGATTGAACGAAGAATACACGGATCAGGTGAACATGGAAGAACAAGTACAAGCTACTGAACTAGGAACTCGTCCTAGGAGAGTTAGACATATTGGTGCCGGTGATGCTCCCAGTATCCACACTCAACGCCATGGAATTGTCCCACCAGCCATCGCCAACAATAACTTTGAGATTAAGAGTTTTATGATCTCCATGGTTCAGAACAGTAAATTTCATGGTTTACCTTCTGAAGACCCACTAGATCATCTTGATGAATTTGAAAGACTAACCAGTCTGACAAAAATAAACGGGGTTAGTGAGGATGCTCTGAAATTGCGATTGTTTCCTTTCTCTCTTGGAGACAAAGCACATCTATGGGAAAAACACTTGCCACAAGGGTCTATCACATCATTGGACGCCTGCAAAGAAGCGTTTCTAGGCAAATTCTTTTCCAATTCAAGAACTGCGAAACTTCGCAATTCCATCTCTGGTTTTAAGCAAAACTATTCCGAAACATTCTCTGAGGCTTGGGAACTATTTAAGATGTACCAATATTTCACTACTGAGTCCCTTCTCAGTACTCTCTACAGAGGCGTCATCCCTAAGATACGCATGTTGCTAGAAACAGCCAGCAATGGGAATTTTCTGAATAAAGATGTCGATGATGGATGGGAATTAGTGGAGAATTTAGCTCAAGCAGACGGCCAATATAGTGAAGACTATGATCGAACTCCCAGAGGCGTAACATATTCAGATATGGTTAGTAGGAAGGAGCTCAAAGCCATACAAGACAAACTGGACAAGCTACTTTCAGCTCACCATAAGCAAGTACACCATGTCGGTGAAACAGAACGGGTTGAAGAAGACGATGACGAAGTTGAAGAGGTCAATTTCGTACAGAACCAAAGCAACAATTTCAGACAATTCAACAGCTACAAACTCAACCCCAACCACTCCTACAAAAACACAAATGTAGCGAATCCAAACGACCAGGTGTACCCACCCAAACCACATCCGCAACAACAACCAAAACCATTCATACCCAAACAACAGTACCAGCAAACACACCACCAACCACCTCCTGGATACAACACCCAACCACCACAACAAACACCTGAAGTGATGGACATCTTGCAGCAGATACTAAAGGGACAGACAGCCAGCGCTTCCGAATTAACACGGAAATTTGCTGAAGTACATGCTAAGATCGATGCTTCACATAATGAACTCAACTGTAAATTTGAGACCCTCAATGCTCATCTCAAATATGTGGAGAATCAACAAGGATCTTCATCAACAAACAAACAAACCGGACAGCTACCTGGAAAAGCTGTTCAAAACTCTAAGGAGTATCACGCCAACGCCATTACACTCCGTAGTGGCCGTGAATTACTAATTCGTGCTGAACCGACGGAGAATACTGAGGACAGTGTCCTTCAAGAAGGGGAGGATGATTTGGTCGAAGAACAGACAGAAATCAGCACGGAAAAGCCGAAATCTATGACACTCGACCCACACACTCGAGCACCACCTGCTCGAGTGTCCGAAGATCGGCCCAAAAACACAACTGACGTACAAAAAGACCCAAAGACGTTTGCTCCACCTCCTTTCAAACCGCAGCTTCCTTTTCCACAGAGATTCAAAGAAGACGTTGCAGACAAGTACAAAGCTCTCTTTGAAAAGCAGATGAGGGATGTTGAAGTGAAAATACCAATTCTGGACGCCTTTATGCTGATGCCTCCTTATCAAAAGTTTTTGAAAGACGCAGTCAAAGACAGAACACAAGAAGTCGAAGGGATGGTTGTGCTAACTCATGAGGTCAGCGCTATTATACAAAGAAAGGTTGTGCCTAAGAAGCTTGATGATCCAGGAACGTTCACGATTCCATGCTCACTTGGACCTCTCACATTCAGGAGTTGCTTGTGTGATTTAGGGGCATCAATCAGCCTAATGCCTCTAACAGTCGCCAAAAGATTAGGGTTCGATAAATACAAGTCTTGCAAGATATCCTTGGTACTAGCTGACAGATCGGTTAGGATTCCACATGGAATTCTAGAAGACTTACCAGTTCGGGTTGGAGGAGTAGAAATCCCCACGGATTTCGTTGTTCTAGATATGGGAGAAGAACCCAAGGACCCCTTGCTGTTTGGAAGGCCCTTCTTAGCCACTGCAGGAGCTGTGATCAATGTGCCAAAAGGAGAAATCGAACTCAACCTTGGAAAAGATTTCAAGGTGACTTTCAGCATCAGCGACATAATGAGAAAACCGACCATTGAGGGTCAGCTGTTCGTGGTGCAAGAAATAGATGATCTTTCAAAGGACCTGTTTGGAGAATTGATGGAGAAAGACCACCTTGGTACTGCTTTGATAAAAGACGGTTGTGATGGATACATATACGAAGAAACTGAGTCTACAAAGGCTTGTTGGACTCTTGCAAATCACTGAAAAGTGAAAAACAGTTCGAGACCTTACACTCGACCTCAACACTCGAGCAAGCAGAGCTCGAGCATTCCGATTTAGCCTCTGGAAATCAACACTCGACCACACTAAGGTCGAGTGTCAGCTCGATGATGACTGGTCGGAGCTCAAATCACCTAAAGTGGAACTCAAACCACTCCCCTCCGGGCTCAGGTACGCATTTCTTGGATCTAACTCTACTTATCCAGTAATAGTAAATAATGCATTGAGTGATGATGAGTTAAACATGTTGCTTTCTGAATTAAGACGGTTTAGAAAAGCTTTAGGATACTCACTGTCTGACATTAGAGGGATCTCTCCCGATTTATCCACACATAGAATTCACCTTGAAAATGAATCTTATTCTAGCAAGGAACCTCAAAGGAGATTGAATCCAAATTTAAAGGAGGTCGTTCAAAAGGAAATTTTAAAACTGTTAGATGCTGATATAATTTACCCTATTTCTGATAGTAAATGAGTGTCTCCTGTGCATTGTGTGCCTAAAAAGGGAGGGGTCACTGTCATTATAAACGAAAATGATGATTTGATTCCAACTAGAACCATTACAGGACATAGAATGTGCATTGATTTTAGGAAATTGAATTCTGCATCTAGAAAAGATCATTATCCTTTGCCATTCATCGACCAAATGCTTGAAAGGTTGGCTAATCATTCATATTATTGTTTCCTTGATGGATATAGTGGATTTTTCCAAATCCCTATACATCCAAATGATCAGGAAAAAACAACCTTTACTTGCCCTTATGGTACATTTGCATATAGGAGAATGCCATTTGGTCTTTGTAATGCACCTGCTACTTTTCAACGTTGCATGACTTCTATATTTTCGGATCTGATTGAGGAGATGGTCGAAGTGTTCATGGACGATTTCTCTGTCTATGGTTCTTCCTTCTCCTCTTGTTTGTCAAACTTGTGCAGGGTTCTATCTAGGTGCGTTGAGACGGATTTAGTGCTTAATTGGGAGAAATGCCACTTTATGGTGAAAGAAGGGATCGTTCTAGGCCATAAGATTTCAGAAAGGGGCATTGAAGTCGACAAAGCTAAGATAGAAGTTATGGTTCAGTTGCAGCCGCCGAAAACTGTCAAAGACATTAGGAGTTTCTTGGGACATGCAGGATTCTATAGGCTATTCATCAAGACTTTTCGAAGATTGCTAGACCTTTGAGTCGTCTCCTTTGCAAGGAGGCGGATTTCGTCTTTGACGAAGAATGCCTCAAGGCTTTTTCTCGAACTTAAAGACGCCTTAATAACAGCACCAATAGTCCAAGCACCCGATCTCTCTCTTTTTTTTGAGATAATGTGTGATGCTAGGGACTATGCTGTTGGGGCAGTTCTGGGACAGAAGATAGATAGGAAACTGAATGTGATCTATTATGCTAGTAGAACACTAGACGAAGCCTAGGTGAAATACGCCACCACGGAAAAGGAATTACTTGCAGTTGTGTTCGCCTTTGAGAAATTCCGGTCCTATCTGGTTGGATCAAAAGTTATTGTGCATACTGATCATGCAGCCCTAAGATACTTGATGAAAAAGAAGGATGCTAAGCCTAGACTGCTTAGATGGATTTTGTTGCTGCAAGAATTCGACATGGAGATAGTCGATAAACCAGGGGTTGAAAACGGTGTTGCTGATCACTTATCAAGGATACAGGTTGAAGAAACCTTTCCAATGAATGATTCTATGCCTGAAGAGCAACTGTTGAGTTTTTCCACCGAACACTCGACCATGACACTCGAGCACCACCTGCTCGAGTGTCAAACCCACAGACAAAGAAGATGTTTTTCGATCAGATCGAAGTTTGTGGGAACATGCTTACCATGGTATGCCGACTTGGTAAACTATTTGGTCGGAGGAGAACTGCCTAAAACCTTGAATTATTATCAAAGGAAGAAATTCTTCAAGGATGTAAGGCAATATTTTTGGGATGAGCCTTATCTCTACAAGCAAGGATCTGATGGACTGTTCAGAAGATGTGTATCAGAAGAGGAAGTCAATGGAATTTTGGAACACTGTCATGGATCTACTTATGGAGGACACTTTGCTGCATTCAAAACAGCACATAAAATCCTTCAATCCGGGTTATGGTGGCCATCGATTTTTAAAGTCTGCCAAGAGTTCATATCCAAATGTGATTGCTGCCAAAGAATGGGCAGTATAAGCAAGAGAAATGAGATGCTGCAGAATCCGATCTTGGAGATAGAAGTGTTTGACTGTTGGGGAATCGATTTCATGGGACCATTTAAGCCTCCTTCCTTAGGAAACAGTTACATTTTGGTTGTTGTGGATTATGTCTCTAAATGGGTAGAAGCTATTGCAGCTCCTACAAACGATGCAAAGGTGGTACTTAAGCTCTTCAAACACATTATATTTCCCAGATTTGGTGTGCCAAGAGTTGTGATCAGCGATGGAGGATCCCACTTTGTCAACAAGGTTTTCGAGAATTTGCTTAGGAAACATGGGGTTAAACACAAAGTAGCAACTCCTTATCATCCTCAAACCAGCGGACAAGTTGAAGTCTCTAATAGACAGATCAAATCGATTTTGATGAAGATAGTTGGGCTGTCAAAACGTGATTGGGCCGTCAAATTAGATGATACTCTTTGGGCCTATAGGACTGCTTTCAAAACACCTATTGGCCGCACACCTTTTCAATTGCTCTATGGAAAATCCTGCCATTTACCAGTTTAGATAGAGTACAAGTCAATTTGGGCAACCAAACTCTTAAATTTCGATATCAAGACAGCACAAGAAAAGAGGCAGATGGACCTACATGAGCTTGAAGAAATCAGACTCGAAGCATATGACAGCTCAAAAGCATACAAGGATCGAACAAAAGTAGCTCACGACAAAAAGATCCAGCGGAAAACAATCAAAGTTGGTGATAAAGTGCTTCTCTTTAACTCAAGACTCAAGCTATTTCCCGGAAAATTGCGATCAAAGTGGTCTGGTCCGTTCAAAGTACTGCAAGTTTTACCTTATGGAGCAGTCACTTTAGCCAATAGCAATGGAGAAGGATTCACTGTGAACGGTCATAGAGTAAAGCCTTACTTGGCCAACAGCACGATTCCTGAGGGAACTTCGGTTCTGCTCGATGAACCACCTCCTCTCCAATAAATAGGAGGAAGTCGAGCTTGAGACTATAAACAAGCACAGTTGGGAGGCAATCCCAAAAGTATCCTCTGTATATACATTCAATTTTTTCTTTTTCGCATATTTTCCTTACAAATTTGCTATTTTTCATTTTTACTTGCATCTACTTCGACTTACATGCACTTGGAAGGTTTTTTGGGTCTCTTTTACAGGAAAATAGGGTCCACATGGGACAAGTGGGGTCAAAACCGACAAGAGTGAGTGTCCCACTCGAGCATCAGCCAGCTTTTGGCAGACTGACACTCGACCAAATCTGCTCGAGTGTCAAGCTCGAGCGTCCCGCCTTCATGCCTATTCACATGCCTCCAAAGCCTATAACTGCCAAAAGCTGAGAAAGGGGAGACATTTACTCCGAAAAATGGGTTAAATCTTTCTTTAATGCAATATCTTTTCCATTTAATTCAAAAAGATTTGATTTAATCCAAATTCAAATTTTGAATTTGAAAAGGCTCCCCCTTTGTTTTTCCTCCTCTATAAAAGGAGGAGGGGCCTCTATCTTTTCATTCACACGAAATACACTCCTTCTCTAACATTTCTCTCTAGTTGTTCTCTCTTTTACAGAAGCAAATCATCTCTCTTTGTTCATCTACTACACTCGATCACCTCAGCTCGAGTGTCTAGTTCGAGCGTCAGAACGTTTGCTCTTTCTCCTACCTACTCTCACCATGACAGACGGCAAATCCAACAAAGCCAACCTCCTCCGCCTTAGAGCCAAGAATAATGCTCGGTCAAGAAGCAATCCTTCCCAAGGAGAGTCTTCTAGGGCCGCAAGCAAACCCGACAGAAAGGAGAAGAGAAGGATGGAAGTACAATCTGAAAATGAGTCGGAAGAAAGAGGAGAATACATGGATGAAGACGAGGTGGACCCATACCTTGCTGCTGAAACACTTCGTGAAGACGGATATGGCGAAAGAGAGGCAGAAGAAGCAAGGGAGATAATCCTTGCCGGAAAAAGAGAGAAGGAGATGAAGGAGAGACATAATTCGGCAAGAGCACTAAGCGATCTGCGGAGGATGGATTTTCTAGGAACCCGCTATCCATGCAAGGAGGCGCTGACCTCGATGGGGATAACAAGAGATGTAGATCTCATGTTGCAAAATTGTGGGCTGTCCACATTTGTGCAGTATCCGCAAAGAGCATACAAGGAAGAGACTCTCCAGTTTTTGGTGACGGTTCAGATCATTTTATACGATGCAGAAAACGAGAGTCTCCAAGAAAAGCAAGGTGGCGGTTACATCTTCTTTGCAATAAGAGAAAGGGACTATCGAATGACATTCTAAGCACTTAGGGACCTCTTCGAGTTCCCAAAAGCCGAGTCCGAAAATTATGGACCGAATTTCGATAGAGCAGAGTTGGATGATGTGTGGCGGTCGATTGCATCAACAAGGAGCAGATTCTCATCCTCCCGATCTAAGGCATCGCTGATCCGAAACCCGGCCTTGAGGTATTTTCGAACAATCCTAGCAAATACATTTTTCTCACGTTTTACTACTGGAACAATTAATCTAGGAGAAATGGAGATGTTGGTGACTGCTCTTAAAGACATTGTTGGTACAAAGAGCGATGGATCCCCGATTATTGGAGATCGAAACAATGCTGGATTAACCATCCAATTTGCTAACCAATTGGTCACATACCGCGATTGGGCAAGGGATAACAAAACTGGAGGACATGATGGAAAGATCACCATTGGCGGACTTGTCACATGCATTCTGGAGAGATGTAATGTGCCAATCGATGAGACACAATGGGCTGACCCTCGGTTCATGAACATCGATCACTTAAGGAGGAGTCAATTCTTGGCTACGACGGAAGTTCGAGGTAAGCTCCTTTACTTTTTCCATCATTTACTTAGACCAAATGCTCTTCTACTCTTGCCAAACAGGGAATACACAACGATAAGAATGGGGCAAAACACGGATTTCAATCCGCCTCTAGAAGCCTTGTACGATCCTAATGGCCCTCAGCAGAGTTCATCTCCAACAAACAGCGATGAAGTGGATCCTGAGGCGTATTGTTTTGAAGAATACACGATGCCACCTCGTCAAGGAGAACCAATTCGAGAAGCACACAAGCACATAGGCTTGTTGCAGAAAATGAACAAATGGTTGATGAAGAAGGTGAAGAAGCTGACTGCTAGCGACGAAGCTAGAAGGCAGGAAAACAATGATCTAAGTAGGAGTGTAGCAGCTCTAGAAAGGAACAGCGGACCACCACCACCACCAACTATTCGCCCAAGAAGAGCCTCCATATCCACGGATCGTGAGAGGCAGCACCAACCCGCACCAGCAAGATGCTCCTCAGCAAATCCCGCAGCCTTCTCATATAGAAGACCATTCGATGCAGCTGGAGCAAGCTCGAACCAAACCGCTCGAGCACCAATCAGTCGAGCATTCCGAACACTCGACGGAAACGCTCGAGCAAACTGAGCTCGAGCGTCAAAGGCATAATGACCACTACATGGAGCTCATGCGAAATGTGGCAGCCGGTTACTGGAATCATTAAGAGGTACAAAAACCCCTTCCTTTCATTATAAATACCATTGCATATTTTTCAATTGACTTGCTTTTACATTTCTTTTACTTGGCTTGCTTTTGCATATTTTTCACTTGACTTGCTGGTCTAGGATCCTCTTTCGGACTTTTATACACACAAGGGACTGTGTGATTTAAGTTTGGGGGAGGGTTCTAGAGGATATTTGACTTTTTTTTTTGTGGTTCTTAGTTTTTATTCTTGCATTTAACCATTTGCATCACATCTAAGGCATAGAAAAACCAAAAAAATTTGAAAAAAAAATCGAAAATGCATAAGTCAAAAACAGAGTGTTCATGTAGCTGCATTGCATTCATATAGGATTGAGTCTAGAATTTTGGGAATCATCTTGCTAGATAGGTAGACTTGCTAGGTTGATTGGCTAGTAACCATAGTGAACTCTTAGACTCGCGTTTTTTCCCTCTTGAACACTGATTGGTAGATCATTGACCTTTGAAACCGATACTTAGGTTGTGTCTCGAAAAGAACCTGATTCGTTACCTCATAATCGAATTCTATATTCCAAATTAGAGGCTTGAGATACATTGCATAAGATCCTTCCTTAGGTTCAGCTAGCTAAGTAGAAAGAAAAGCATAAGGTGAATATAGAATCATCCTTCTCAAAACTCGGCTCAAAATATATGGTCTAAGATGAACGGGGATTGTGCGTAAACCCGTACCTTCTTGTGTTCATCAATAAAACCATTTCGATATCGACTAAAATGAACCGGGACTGTGCGTAAACCCGTACTTTTTCGCGTCTCATTGATAAAGCTAATACATCGATGCCTAAGGTGAACCGGGACTGTGCGTAAACCCGTACTTTTTCGTGCTTCATTGATAAAGCTAAAGCCAATAAAAACGAGTAAGGAGTTGAGAAGTGATCGAAAATGCTTAAACTATTAGTGACTAGCTGAATTTGAGGAAGTTGAATCCCAAGGTCTTTGATCAATAGCCCCTCTTGCGGACTGCACTTAAGAGAAATAGGTTTCGAATCTGAGTTTCTTAAGAGACCAACTAAGTGTTAGGGAATATTCGGTCTTGATGCTAAGCCTTGATGAAAGTAAATTGTGGTTCTTACAAAAGAATGAGGTTTCACTTGTGGATTACGGTTTTTCAGTTTGGCATGTCATTTGTTTGAGTAAGATGTTCCCATTGTCAGCAACTTCTCTTCCTTCTTAGTTCGATGCATATTTGCTTGAGGGCAAGCAAAGACTATGTTTGGGGGAGTTGATGTCTTTGCATTTTACCACATTTTAGGACCATTATTTAGCATGTTTTGCATTCATACTTGCATTGTTATCATTGTTTTAGGTTCTTTTTAGCATAAATCGCATTATTAGTGTCGGGCATTGCATACATTGCATAAAAGGGATTTTTAGGTACTTTTTGGAGCTTATCACTGAGTATTTCGGATTACAAGAAGACCAATGAGGAATCGTCTGGCCTAAGGTTGAAGTTCAGGATGCGAACTAGAAGATTTGGCACTCGAGTCTCCGACACTCGAGCATGACACTCGACCATCACTTGGTCGAGTGCCTTTTCAGGCCAGAACTAAGACTTTGGACGAAGATTGACTCTTTGGGCTTCTCTGCGAAAAAGGCCCATCACTTGGTCGAGTGCCTTTTTCCTTTTTCTTTAAGATCTTTTGATCTATAAATTGTACTAGAATTTCTACTTTCAATATACAATCTTTTCTAGCAATTTTCGAGTCTCTTATTTTTACAAAGGCATTTACGATTTTTCTAGTCTTAAGTTTTATGCAATTAGATTTCGATTTTAAGTTTATATTTTATTTCATGAATTCTGAGTAAGTTAGTCTAGGGTTCTTGAGGAAAGGGTGAGATTAGGGGAAAACTTAGGGATTTCTAGATTTGTTTATGTTTAATTAAAGTCTTAGATCTCTTTAATTTAAGTTTTCTTAATGCTTGTTTCTTTCTGATCAATTGAAATTCGATCTCTTGGTGAATCCCCCCCGAGAGGCGTTTGGGGAATCACTTGAACATGCTTAAGTTAAGATAGCATCTTCCTAGCTCAAGAGATTGATTGTCTAGGGTGCTATTAGGCTTTGTAAGGTCCATACTTAAGGCCACTTGAATTTCCAATCGTTGGGCGAGAGTTAAGTCAGGTTTTCTTTTAGGAGAGGTCCCATTGCGCGAGAGCGAATGTGATTACTTTGTGATTTCTTTCTTAGAGGTCATCTAAATAGGTTGATAGATAAGTCTAGAACCCCTAGGAATACCGTAATCATTGATCCTAAACCTCGAGAACCCGTTTTTCCTCTATTGAACTTTCGTGATTTTTATACTCTGTTTTAGGTTGAGATTTCTTGTTGCACTTCATTATTAGTTTTACTATTGCTTTATTTTTAATGCTCTGTTTTTACATTCTAATTTCATGTTTCGTTTTTAGCATTCTGTTTTAAGATTTCGTTGTCACCTAGGATAAATTACCACTCACTAAATCGAATATGGCTTAGATTAGGATAAGTAGATTACATCTTGATTGATAGTTACTCTCCCAGTGGATTGACACCATACTGTACTGCAATTGATTAAATAGACAGTTTGGTAGTTGAGAAAACACCGTGAAAACCTGTTTATCAGTATACGAGGAAACTGAGGTCTACGGAAACCTATTAGACTCTTGCAAACCACTTGAAAAGTGAAAAACAGTTTGAAGCATTACACTCGACCTTTACACTCGAGCAAGCAGAGCTCGAGTGTCCAGATTTGGTCCCTTTAAACCAACGCTCGACCACAACACTCGACTACACCAAGGTCGAGTGTCAGACCGCTGACGACTGGTCAGAGCTTAAATCACCAAAAGTGGAACTTAAACCACTCCCCTCCGGGCTCAGGTATGCGTTTCTTGGATCTAACTCGACTTATCCAGTGATAGTAAATAATGCATTGACAGATGATGAGTTAGATATGTTGCTTTCTGAATTAAGACGGTTTAGAAAAGCCCTAGGATATCACTTTCTGACATTAAAGGGATCTCCCCTGACTTGTGCACACCTAGAATTCACCTTGAAAATGAATCTTACTCTAGAGGGAACCTCAAAGAAGATTAAATCCAAATTTGAAGGAGGTTGTCAAAAAGGAAATTTTGAAACTGTTAGATGCTGATATAATTTATCCTATTTCGGATAGCAAATTGGTATCTCGTGTGCATTGTGTGCCTAAAAAGGGAGGGGTCACTGTCATTCGGAATGAGAATAATGATTTAATTTCAACTAGAACTGTTACAGGGCATAGGATGTGCATTGATTTTAGGAAATTGAATTCTGCATCTAGGAAACATCATTATCCTTTGCCATTCATCGATCAGATGCTAGAAAGGTTGGATAATCACTCATATTACTGTTTCCTTGATGGATATAGTGGATTTTTCCAAATCACTATACATCCAAATGACTAGGAAAAGACAACCTTTACTTGCCCCTATGGCACATTTGCATATAGGAGAATGCCATTTGGTCTTTGTAATGCACCTGCTACTTTTCAGCGTTGCATGACTTCAATATTTTCAGATCTGATTGAGGAGATGGTTGAGGTATTCATGGACGATTTTTCTGTCTATGGCTCTTCCTTCTCCTCCTGTTTGTTGAACTTGTGCAGGGTTTTATCTAGGTGTGTTGAGACAGATCTTGTGCTTAATTGGGAAAAATGCCACTTCATGTTAAGAGAAGGCATCATTCTGGGTCATAAGATTTCAGGAAAGGGTATCGAAGTTGATAAAGCCAAGATAGAGGTAATGGTTCAGCTGCAACCTCCCAAAACAGTCAAAGACATTAGGAGTTTTTTGGGTCATGCAGGATTTTATAGACATTTCATCAAGGACTTTTCAAAGACTGCTAGGCCTCTAACTCATCTCCTTTGCAAGGAAGCGGATTTTGTCTTTGATGAAGAATGTCTCAAGGCTTTTCTAGAACTCAAGGAAGCCTTGGTAACAGCACCGATTGTCCAAGCACCTGACTCGAATCTCCCTTTTGAGATAATGTGTGATGCTAGTGACTATGATGTTGGAGTAGTTCTGGGACAGAAGAAGGATAGGAAGCTAAATGTGATCTACTATGCTAGTAGAACACTAGACGAAGCTCAGGTGAAATACGCCACTACGGAAAAAGAATTACTTGCGGTAGTGTTCGCCTTTGAGAAATTTAGATCCTATCTGGTTGGCTCGAAGGTTGTTGTGCACACAGATTATGCAGCTCTAAGATACTTGATGAAAAAGGAGGATGCTAAGCCTAGACTACTTAGGTGGATTTTGCTGCTGCAAGAATTCGATATGGAGATAGTCGACAAACCTAGGGTAGAAAACGGTGTTGCTGATCATCTATCTAGAATACAGGTGGAAGAAACTCTTCCAATGAACGATTCTATGCTTGAGGAACAACTGTTGAGTTTTTCCATCAAACACTCGATCAAAACGCTCGAGCATCACCTGCTCAAGTGTCATAACCACAGTCAGAAAAGATGTTTCTCGATGAGATCGAAACTTGTGGGAACTTGCTTACCATGGTACGCCGACTTGGTTAACTCTTTGGTAGGAGGAGAGCTGCCTAAGACTCTAAATTATCATCAAAGGAAAAAATTCTTCAGGGATGTAAGGTAGTATTTCTGGGATGAACCCTATCATTACGAGCAAGGGTCTGATGGACTATTCAGAAGGTGTGTATAAGAAGAGGAAGTTAAAGGAATATTGGAGCACTGCCATGGATCTACTTATGGAGGACACTTTACTGCATTCAAAATGGCACAGAAGATTCTTCAATCCGGTTATGGTGGCCATCGATTTTCAAAGACTGCCAGGAGTTCATATCTAGGTGTGATTGTTGTCAAAGGATGGGTAGTATAAGCAAGAGGAATGAAATACCGCATAATCCAATCCTGGAAATAGAAGTGTTTGACTGTTGGGGAATCGATCTTATGGGACCATTTAAGCCACCTTCTTTAGGGAACAACTACATTCTGGTTGTTGTGGATTATGTCACAAAATGGGTAGAAGCTATTGCAGCTCCTACAAGCGATGCAAAAGTGGTGCTTAAACTTTTCAAACACATAATATTTCCCAGATTTGGTGTGCCAAGAGTTGTGATCAGCGATGAAGGGTCCCACTTTTTCAACAAAGTTTTTGAGAATTTGCTTAAAAAGCATGGGGTTAAACACAAAGTGGCAACTCCTTATCATCCTCAAACCAGTGGATAGGTCGAGGTCTCTAACAGGCAGATTAAAACGATTTTAATGAAGATAGTTGGGCTATCAAAACGTGATTGGGCCGCCAAATTAGATGATACTCTTTGGGCCTATAGGACTGGTTTCAAAACACCTATTTGACGTACATCTTTTAACTACTCTCTGGGAAGTCCTGCCATTTGCCAGTAGAGCTAGAGTACAATTCGATTTGGGCAACCAAACTCCTGAATTTCGATATCAAGACAGCACAAGAGAAGAGGCAGATGGATTTACATAAGCTAGAAGAAATCAGACTTGAAGCATATGATAGCTCAAAGGCATACAAAGATCGCACAAAGGCAGCTCACGACAGAAGGATCCAGCCAAAAACGCCCGCAGTTGGTGATCAAGTGCTTCTCTTCAACTCAAGACTCAAGCTGTTTCCCGGAAAACTACGATCAAATTGGTCTGGTCCATTTAAAGTACTACAAGTTCTACCTTATGGAGCAGTCACTTTGGCCAACAACAATGGGGAAGGATTTACTGTGAATGGTCATAGAGTTAAGCCTTATTTGGGCAACTGCACGATTCCCGAGGGAACTTCGGTTCTGCTTGATGAGCTGCCTCATCTCCAATGAATATGAGGAAGTCAAGCTTGAGACTATAAACAAGCGCAGTTGGGAAGCAATCCCAAATGTATCCTCTGTATATACATTCAATTTTTTTCAGCATATTTAACTTCTTTAAGTACACTTATTATTTTTCATCTTTACTTGCATCTATTTCATCTTACATGCACTTGGAAGGTTTTTTGTACTTTTTCAAGAAAGTGGGGCCCAAAATAGGACAGGTGGGGTCAAAACCGACAAGATGGGACAACACTCGACCACTCCTGGTCGAGTGTCCCACTCGAGGGTCAGCCATCACTTGGCAGACTGACACTCGACCAAACCTGCTCGAGTTTCAGGCTCGAGCGTCCCACCACCACGCCTATTCCTATGCCTGCGCGCCTATAACTGCCAAAAGCTGAAAAATGGGAGACATTTACTGCGAAAAATGGGTTAAATCTCTCTTTAATGCAATATCTTTTATATTTAATTCAAAAGATTTGATTTAATCCAAGTTCAAATTTTGAATTTGAAAAGATTCCCCCTTTTTCTTTCGTCCTCTATAAAAGGAGGAGGAGCCTCTCTCTTTTCATTCACACCGAATACACTCTCTTTCTAAAAATTCTCTCTAGTTTTTCTCTCTTTTACAGAAGCAAGCCGTCTCTCTCTCAGCTCGTCTACTACACTTGACCATACCAGCTCGAGTGTCAAGCTCGAGCGTCGAAGCACTTACTCTTTTCCGATCAATCCTCACGATGACTGACCGCAAATCCAACCAAGCTAACATCCTCCGCCTCAGAGCCAAGAATAATGCTCGATTAAGAAGCAATCCTATCCAAGGAGAGTCTTCTAAAGGCAAAAACATACCTAACAAAAAAGAAAAGAGGAGGTTAGTAATTCAATCTGAGAATGAGTCGGAGGAGGAAAGAGAGTACATGGATGAGGATAATATGGATCCGGAACTTGATGAAGAAACGCTTCTTGCTGATGGATATGGCGAGAGAGAGGCTGAAGAAGCAAGATAGATAATCCTGGCAGGAAAGAAAGAGAAGGAGATAAAAGAAAGGCACAATGCAGCAAGGGCACTCAACGATCTGCGGAGAATTGACTTCATGGGGACCCACTATCCATGCAAAAAAGCATTAACCGCGATGGGAATAACCAGAGATGTGGATCTCATGTTACAAAATTGTGGGCTGTCCACATTTGTATCACATCCACAACGAGCATACAAGGAGGAGACTCTACAGTTTCTGGCAACGGTTCAGATCGTTCTGTATGATGCCAAAAACGTGGGTCTCCAAGAAAGGCAAGGTGGCGGTTAAATTTTCTTTGCAATTAGGGGAAGAGACTATCGCATGACCTTCAAAGCGCTTCGAGATCTATTCCAATTTCCAAGAGCAGATTCCGAGAACTATATACCAGATTTCGATAGGGCGGAGCAAGATGATGTGTGGCGTTCAATAGCCTCAACAAGGAGCAGATTCTCATCCTCACGATCAAAAGCGTCTCTAATCCGAAACCCAGCCTTGAGGTATTTTCGCACAATCCTTGCAAATACCTTTTTCTCACGTTTTGCTACAGGAACAATCAATCTAGGGGAAATGGAAATGCTGGTGCTTGCTCTCAAAGACATCGTTGGTACAAGGAGTGACGGATCCCAAATTATAGGAGATAGGAACGACGCTGGTCTAACCATCCAATTTGCAAACCAGTTAGTCACATACCGCGAATGGGCCAGAGACAATAGGACTGGAGGATGTGATGGGAAGATCACAATTGGCGGGCTTGTCACTTGCATTCTGGAAAGATGTGATGTGCCAATCGATGAGGCAGAATGGGCTGATCCTCGGTTCATGAACATAGACCACTTGAGGAGAAGCCAATTCCTAACTACGGCTGAAGCGCAAGGTAAGCTCAGCTACTCTTTCCATCACTTAATTAGACCAAACGCTTTTCTACTCTTACCAAACAGGAAATACACGTCAATAAGGATGGAACAGAACACGGATTTTAATCCACCTTTAGAAGTCTTATACGATCCCAATGGCCCTCAACTTCATCTCCGTCAAACAGTGATGAGGTGGATCCTGAGGTATATTGCTTTGAAGAGTACATAGTGCCACCACGTCAAGGAGAGCCGATCAGAGAAGCACACAAGCACATAGGCTTGTTGAAAAAGATGAACAAGTGGCTGATGAAGAAGCTGAAAAAGCTGAGTGCAAGTGATGAAGCTAGAAGGCAGGAAAATGAGGAGCTGAGTAGAAGAGTGGCTGTTTTAGAAAGAAACAGCGGTCCACCACCACCACCGATTCGCCTAAGACGAGCCTCTGTATCCACTGATCGTGAAAGGCAGCAGCAACCCGCACCAGCTAGACATTCCACTACAAACACCGCAGCCTTCTCATACAGAAGGCCTTTTGATGCAGCTGGGGCAAGCTCGAGCCAGACGCTCGAGCAACTAGCGATCAAGCGTCGATCCGAACACTCGACCGAAACGCTCGAGCAAGCTGAGCTCGAGCGTTAGAGGCACAACGACCACTACATGGAAATCATGCGGAATGTAGCCGCCAACTACTGGAACAACTGAGAGGTACCAATATCCTTTCCTACATTGTACATACCATTGCATATTTTTCACTTGACTTGCTGGTCTAGGATCCTTTTTCGGACTTTTATACACACAAGGGACTATGTGATTTAAGTTTGGGGGGAGGGTTCAGAGGACATTTGACTTTGTTTTCTGTGATTCTTATTTTTTATTCTTTGCATTTCATCATTCGCATTACATCTAAGGCATAGAAAAACCAAAAAAATTTGAAAAAAATCGAAAAAAAAGCATCAGTCAAAAACAGAGTGTTCATGTAGCTGCTTTGCATTCATATAGGATTGAGTCTAGAGTTTCGGGAATCATCTTGCTAAATAGACAGACTTGCTAGGTTGATTGGCTAGTAACCATAGTGAACTCTTGGACTTGCGTTTTTTTCCCTCTTGAACACTGATTGGTAGATCATTGACCTTTGAAACCAATACTTAGGTTGTGTCTCAAAAAGAACCAGATTTGTTGCCTCATAATCGAATTCAATTTTTTCCAAATTAGGGGCTTGAGATACATTGCATAAGATCCTTCCTTAGGTTCAACTAGCTAAGTAAAAAAGAAAAGCATAAGATGAATATAGAATCATCCTTCTTACAACTCGGCTCAAATAACATGGTCTAAGATGAACGGGAACTGTGCGTAAACCCGTACCTTCTTGTGTTCATCGATGAAACCATTCCGATGTTGCCTAAAATGGACCGGAACTGTGCGTAAGCCCGTACGTTTTCGTGTCCCATTGATAAAGCTAATACATTGATGCCTAAGGTGAACCGGGACTGTGCGTAACCTTGTACTTTTTCGTGTCTCATTGATAAAGCTGAAGCTAATAAGTACGAGTAAGAGTTAAGAAGTGATCGAAAATGCTTAATCCATAGTGTCTAGCTGAATTTTTAGAAGTTGAATCCCAAGGTCTTTGATCAATAGCCCCTCTTGCGGACTGCACTTAAAGAAATATGTTTCAAATCTGAGTTTCTTAAGAGTCCAAGTAAGTGTTAGGGAATATTCGGTTTTTATGCTAAGCCTTGATGAAAGTAGAAAGTGGTTCTTACAAAGGAATGAGGGTTCACTTGTGGATTACGGTTTTTCAGCTTGATAAGTTGTTTGCTTAAGTAAGATGTTCCCATTGTCAGTAACCTCTCTTCCTTCTTAGATCTATGCATGTTTGCTTGAGGGCAATCAAAGACTAAGTTTGGGGGAGTTGATGTGTCTGCATTTTACCACATGTTAGGGCCATTATTTTAGCCCAACTATTTTAGGCCTTTTCACATTTTCTTTTCTTAAAGAATTTTCCTTTTCTCTTTTCAAGTAATTTTCCATTTCTCTTTCTAGGGAATTTTCCCTTTTTCTCTTTAAGTAATTTTCCTTTTTTTCCTTAAGACTTAAGATCTTTGTTGATCTATAAATTGTACTAGGATTTTCACTTTTAATATATCATATATTTTCCAGCAATTTTCGATCCTCTAAAAGCAATACCGAATTCTCTTCTTTAAGTTTATGCAATTAGTTTTCGATTCTGATTTTATGCTTTACTTCATGAATTATGAGTAAGTTAAATTAGGGTTCTTGAGGAGAGGGTGAGATTAGGGGAAAACTTAAGGATTTCCAGATTTGTTTATGTTTGATTAAGGTTTTACATCTCTTTAATTTAAGTGTTCTTAATGCTTATTTCTTTCTGATCAATCGAAATTCGATTTTTTGGTGATTTACTCTGTTTTATTACTGCTTTACTCGTCCTCTATTTTTAGGTTATTTTAAGTATTTCATTTTCATCTAGTTTAAACAACTGCTCACTAAATCGAATCTGGCTTAGATTAGGACAAGTAGATTGCATCTTGATTGATAGATACTCTCCAAGTAGGATTAACACCATACTGTCCTGCAATTGATTACATAAACAGTAGGGTATCTGAGAAAACCACGCAAAAACCATGTTTATCAGCTCACAACGTGATGGGAGATTCATGCTCTAGGATTTCCTGAACCGTGGCTTGAGACCATGGAAAACTCAATAAGAAGTCTTTTTCAATGATAATACTCTGAAACTTAAATAAAACAACAAAGCGTTTAAATAAAAACAACAAGGTGTCCCCTAATGGTGCACCTCAAAACCTACTAAGGACAAAACTAGATTGGTTTGTACATTATTCTCCTAATGGTAAGACTCCTAAGTAACTCGCCGTAGTGATTCCATCTGCCTCATTAAAAACTATGAGAGAAAACCGAATTGGGATAAAACTCTCTATGGAAAAAAGAGTACAAACTTCCTCACCTAAAGTACCTAGTTATCATTACCAGGATAAGTCTTCAAGATGGAGATGTTTAAGACTTGTGCAGCTGCCAACTCGTCAACTCCTTCTGCAATGAGGGAATGAGCTTCTTTCGCCATCTCCTTAGCTCTGGAACGTGTAATCCGACCCTCTACTTCTGGTGCTGCAGCTGTTGTGCCATCCACGATCATATCATCCACTCCCTTTATAAAAGGATTTGTCTTTAAATATGTATCTGCAACATAAGAAAGAACTTGATATGTTATACTTACCATGGAGATTGATCCGGTAAGAATTGTTGTTGATCCTCTTGATGACTTTAAATGGACCATCAACTCGTGGCAGTAGCTTGCTCTTCCTCTCTTTTGGAAATCAATCTTTCCTAAGATGAATCCACACCAAATCTCCTTCTTTAAATATTAGCTCCTTTCTTCCTTTGTTTGCATGCTTCTGATACTGCTCAGTCTTCTTCTCTATATTCTCCCTGGCTTTGGCGTGAATTCTCCTAACTTTTTCAGCCTTTTCTTTTCCATGTGCACTACATTTCACCCTCAAAGACAAAGAAATCAAGTCTAGAGGGGACTGTGGATTAAAGCCATAAAAAATCTCAAAGGGAGAAAAGATAGTGGCAGAATGGTTAGCGTGATTGTAAGCAAATTGTACATGTGGTAGACACTCTTCCCATGAGAAGTGTTGAGAAGTGGCAGAATGGCTAGATTGAATGTTGCTCTTCACTAACGTCCTGAGAAGTGTTGACAATGTTCTATTCACCACTTCTGTTTATCCATCATTATGAGGGTGACATGATGTTGAAAGCGTCAATCTGGTCCCTAACTTAGCCCATAGTGTGCGCCAGAAATGCCCTAGGAACTTGGTATCTCGATCTGAAACTATCACCTGAGGCATTCCATGCAATCTCACAACTTCCTTGAAAAACAAATTAGCTACACAAACAGCATCATCTGTCTTGTGGCTAGCTATAAAGTGAGCCATCTTGCTAAACCTGTCAACAACAAAAAAGATAGAATATCTACCATTTCTGGTTCGAGGTAAGCCAAGTACAAAGTCCATAGATAAATGAGTCCAGGGCTGAGAAGGAATAGGAAGAGGTGTGTACAAACCGTGTGGGTGTACCTTACTTTTAGCCATTTTGCACGTTTCATACAGGTCTTTAATATGCTCAAAACCGTCCAACTTAGAAGTTAAAGTAGAGAGTAGAGTGTACCTTATTGATAATGCATCTGCAACTACATTATCCTTACCTTTCTTGTGCTTAACAATGTATGGAAACGTCTCTATGAACTCCATCCATCTGGCGTGTCTCTTGTTGAGCTTTTGTTGTCCCTATAAGTGCTTCAAAGACTCATGATTTGTATGAATGACGAATTCTTTAGGCCACAAGTAATGCTGCCACGTCTGAAGTGCTCTAACCAATGCATACAGCTCCTTGTCGTAAGTTGGGTAGTTGATTGTAGCTCCTAGCTTCTCATTGAAGTAAGCTACTGGTTTTCTATCCTGCATCAAAATAGCACCAATTCCCACTCCTGAGGCATCACATTCAATCTCAAATGTTTTTCATAAAATCAGGAAGTACTAAGAGTGGAGAATTGATAAGCTTCTCTTTCAAGGCTGAAAACGCCTCTTCATGAGCTGTTTCCCATCTATATCCAACGTTCTTCTTAATGATTTCTATTAGTGGTGCTACAATGGTGCTGAAGTCCTTGACAAATCTCATGTAGAAGCCAGCTAATCCATGAAAGCTCCTGACTTCTCCAACGTTTTTAGGTGTTGGCCAATCTCTCATTGCTTTGATCTTCTCATCATCTACTCTTACTTCATCTGCACTAACAACAAAGCCTAAAAAGACAACGTCAGTAGTACAGAATAAGCATTTAGAATAATTAGCAAAGAGAGATTTAGAGCGAAGAACATTCAGAACTTGGTGGACGTGCTCTAAATGCTCTTCCAAACCTTTGCTATATATGAGAATGTCATCAAAATAGACAACAAAAAAAATACCTATGAAAGGTCTCAAAGTGTGATTCATCAGACGCATAAACGTGCTGGGAGCATTGGTGAGACCAAATGGCATAACCAGCCACTCATATAACCCCTGCTTGGTCTTGAATGCAGTTTCCACTCATCTCCTTCTTTCATTCTGATCTGATGATAACCACTCTTCAAATCAATCTTCGAGAAGATTGTAGACCCACACAGCTCATTGATGTGTTTGCATTTTAGCATGTTTTAGGGGCATCATTTAGCATGTTTTGCATTCATACTTACAGTATTATCATTGTTTTAGGTCCTTTTAGGCTTAACTAGCATATCTAGTAATGGGCATTGCATACATTAAATAAAAGGGGGATTTCAGGTACTTTTGGAGCTTATTATGAAGAAGACCACTGGTCAAGTGGAATTTCGGACCTGAGCGTTGACTTTTTGTTCAAAGTTTACTTTTTTAGGTTTTTTGGAAAAAGACCTATAAATACCCCGCTTATGTAATCAAGCAAAACCTAGAACGTTTTAGCCTCTTTTCTTTAAGCAAAAAACACTTTCTCCTTTTTTCTTTGTAATTTCCTTTTCTTTGAATCTAAGATCCTTGTTGATCCTTGGAGAATTTGATTTTCTGCTTTCAATCATTATTGATCATCTCTGTTTGATCTTTCTGACTATGTTAACAGTTTACAATTCTGAGTTTATGTTCTTCATCATGAATATTGAGTAGATCAATTAGGGTTCTTGAGGAGATGGTGAGATTAGGGTAGATTTAGGGAATTCCACTTGTTTAGGGTTGGATAGGCTTAGATCTCTTCAGTCTAATTGTCCTTAATGTTTATTTCTTTCTGATCAATTGAAATCTGATGGTTCGGTGTTTCCCACCCAAAAGGTGTTTGTGATAATGCTTGAACGAACTTAGGTTCAAATAACTTCTCCTAGCTCAAAAGATTGATTGTCTAGGGTGTTATTAGGGTCTGTTAGGTCTGTGTTTAACGCCTCTTGAGCCCTCTAATCGTTGGTGAGAATCAAGTCTGGTTGGGGTTTCAGAGAGGTCCCACTGCATGAGAGTGAATGTGATTGTTGTGATTCCTTGCCTAGAGGTCATCTAAATCGGTTGGTAAACGATTCTGGAACCCCTAGGAATGCCTTGAGCGCTGATCCTTAACCTCAAGAACCCACTTTCCTTAATTGAATTTTCGATTTTTCTAGCACTCTGTTTTTCTGTTAAAACTATGTTTCTTCATTGCTCTGTTTTTTCGTCATCTGCTCTGTTTTTAGTTGCTCTGTTTTTGTTCTGTTTTTACAATCTGCTTTTACTCTGTGTTTACGTTCTGCTTCATTTTGTTTTGTGTTCTGTTTTCATTAAGCTTGATTAGCATAATATCATTCACCGTAATCATTCTGGCTTAAATTACGTTGAGTAGATTGCATCAAAATTGAATAGTTGCTAGCCAAGTTGGATTGACACCTTACTGTACTGCAATTGATTACATAACAGTAGGTTATTTGATAACCGTGAAAAGCCTTTAATGAAATTGGCGCCGTTGCCAAATGGGTTATAGTTAGCTACAATTATTATCACTTTCCTGAGACCAAGTTCTTCTGCGTTCTTAATTGCATTGTGTGCTACCATCGTTTTTCTGTGTTTTTGTTGATTTTCAGGAACAGTCAAGCTGCACACTCGAGCAACATCTGTTCAAGTGTGTCATTTTCAACTGTTTTTGTGAAGCTCGACCTCCAAGCTTGATCAACACCTGATCGAGTGTCTTGTTCCGGGATCAGATTTGGGTTGTATGCAGAATAGATCAAAAGGCAGTGAACATCTTATCCGTTACTCCGACAACATCAACCAGTTTTCTCGTGAACATTTACAAGATCAACAAAATAGGTTGCTAGAGGATCACCAAGATCAGGTTGAGATGGAGGACAACACTACAGAACACCCAACTGCACACCATGCAAATGTGCAAAGGCCTCATGCTAGAAGGCCACAACATATCGGAGCTCGAGATGCTCCAAGTATTCACACTCAACGCCACGGAATCGTTCCACCTGCCATTGCCAACAACAACTTTGATATTAAGAGTGGTATGATCTCTATGGTTCAGAGTAGCAAATTTCATGGGCTGCAATCTGAGGATCCTTTAGACCATCTTGATGAGTTTGAAAGATTGACCGGCTTGACCAAAACTAATGGGGTTGAGGAGGATGCTTTGAAGCTGGGGCGGTTTCCTTTCTCTTTAGGAGACAAAGTTCACTTGTGGGAGAAACACTT
The DNA here is from genome assembly GCA_023374145.1 of Lepidium sativum. NCBI lineage: Eukaryota > Viridiplantae > Streptophyta > Magnoliopsida > Brassicales > Brassicaceae > Lepidium > Lepidium sativum. The sequence goes on along the minus strand of JAKUCM010000129.1, from coordinate 73,873 downwards.
GCCTCCAGGTTCCATTACTTCTTGGGACGGTTGCAAGCAAGCCTTTCTTGCAAAATTCTTCTCCAATTCCAGAACAGCGAAGCTTCGCAACTCGATCTCTGATTTCAACGAAACCAATTCAGAGACGTTCTCTAAGGCATGGGAACAGTTTAAGATGTATCAGTCTCAATGCCCTCATCATGGGTTCAGTACCGAGTCTCTCCTTAGTACTCTTTACAGGGGTGTTCTCCCCAAGATAAGAATGTTGCTAGACACAGCAAGCAATGGGAATTTTCTGAACAAAGAGGTGGATGATGGTTGTGAACTTGTTGAGAATTTGGCTCAAGCGGATGATAAAGAGGTTTTCACGGTGTTTTCTCAAATACCAAACTGTCTATCTAATCAATTGCAGTACAATATGGTGTCAATGCACTGGGAGAGTAACTAGCAATCAAGATGTAACCTACTTATCCTAATATAAGCCAGATTCGGTTTAGTGAGTGGTAATCTATCCTAGGTGACAACGAAATCTTAAAACAGAATGCTTAAAAACGAAACATGAAATTAGAGCATTAAAAATAAAGTGATAGTAAAACTAATAATGAAGTGCAACACGAAATCTCAACCTAAAAGCAGAGTATTAAAATCACGAAAATTCAATAGAGGGAAAACGGTTTCTCGAGGTTTAGGATCAATGATTAGGGTATTCCTAGGGGTTCAAGACTTATTTATCAACCTATTTAGATGACCTCAAAGCAAGGAATCACAAAGTAATCACAAAGTAATCACATTCGCTCTCGCGCAATGGGACCTCTGCTAAAAGACAACCTGACTTGACTCTCGCCCAACGATTGGAAATTCAAGAGGCTTTAAGTATGGACCTTACAAAGCCTAATAACACCCTAGACAATCAATCTCTTGAGCTAGGAAGATGTTATCTTAACTTAAGCATGTTCAAGTGATTCCCCAAACGCCTCTCGGGGGGGATTCACCAAGAGATCAAATTTTAATTGATCAGAAAGAAACAAGCATTAAGAACACTTAAATTAAAGAGATCTAAGACCTTAATTAAACATAAACAAGTCAGGAAATTCCTAAGTTTTCCCCTAATCTCACCCTTTCCTCAAGAACCCTAGACTAACTTACTCATAATTCATGAAGTAAAACATAGACTTAAAATCGAAAATCAATTGCATAAACATAAGACTAAAAATTGTAAATTGCTTTGTAAAGAAAAGACTCGAAATTTGCTAGAAAAGATTGTATATTAAAACTTGAAATTCTAGTACAATTTATAAATCAAAAGATCTTAAAGAAAAAGGAAAAATACTTAAAGAGAAAAAGGGAAAATTCCCTAGAAAGAAAAATGGAAAATTCCTTTAAAAAGTGAAAAGGAAATTTTCTTAAGAAAGAAAATAGAGAAAAGCCTAAAATAGTTGTTGGGCTTGCACAAGAAGTCAATCTTCGTCCAAAGTCTTAGTTCTGGTCCGCAAATTCACTCGACCAAGTGATGGTCGAGTCTCATGCTCGAGTGTCAAAGACTCGAGTGCAAAATCTTCTAGTTCGCATTCTGAACTTCAACCTTAGGCCAGACGATTCCTCATTGGTCTTCTTGTAATCCGAAATACTCCGTGATAAGCTCCCAAAAGTACCTAAAAATCCCTTTTATGCAATGTATGCAATGCCCAACACTAATAATGCAAATTATGCTAAAAAGAACCTAAAACAATGATAACAATGCAAGTATGAATGCAAAACATGCTAAATAATGGTCCTAAAATGTGGTAAAATGCAGACACATCAACTCCCCCAAACTTAGTCTTTGCTTGCCCTCAAGCAAATATGCATCGAACTAAGAAGGAAGAGAAGTTGCTAACAATGGGAACATCTTACTTAAACAAACGGCTTGCCAAACTGAAAACCTGTAATCCACAAGTGAAACCTCATTCTTTTGCAAGAACCACAATTTACTTTCATCAAGGTTTAGCATAAAAACCGAATATTCCGTAACACTTAGTTGGACTCTTAAGAAACTCAGATTCGAAACCTATTTCTTTCAAGTGCAGTCTGCAAGAGGGGCTATTGATCAAAGACCTTGGGATTCAACTTCCTCAAATTCAGCTAGTCACTATCGTTTAAGCATTTTCGATCACTTCTCAACTCCTACTCGTTTTTATTGGCTTTAGCTTTATCAATGAAGCACGAAAAAGTATGGGTTTACGCACAGTCCCGGTTCATCTTAGGCATCAATGTACTAGCTTTATCAATGAGACGCGAAAAAGTACGGGTTTACGCACAGTCCCGGTTCATTTTAGGCGATATCGAAATGGTTTTATTGATGAACACAAGAAGGTACATGTTTACGCACAATCCCCATTCATCTTAGACCATATATTTTGAGCCGAGTTTAAGAAGGATGATTCTATATTCACCTTATGCTTTTCTTTTTACTTAGCTAGCTGAACCTAAGGAAGGATCTTATGCAATGTATCTCAAGCCCCTAATTTGGAAAAAATAGAATTCGGTTATGAGGCAACAAATCTGGTTCTTTTCGAGACACAACCTAAGTATTGGTTTCAAAGGTCAATGATCTACCAATCAATGTTCAAGAGGGAAAAAAAACGCAAGTCTAAGAGTTCACTATGGTTACTAGCCAATCAACTTAGCAAGTCTATCTATCTAGCAAGATGATTCCCGAACTCTAGACTCAATCCTATATGAATGCAATGCAGCTACATGAACACTCTGTTTTACATGCTTTTTCGATTTTTTTCAAATATGCTAAAGAAAATATTTTTGGTTTTTCTATGCCTTAGATGTAATGCAAATGATCAAATGCAAAGAATAAAAACTAAGAATCATAGAAAACAAAGTCAAATATCCTCTAGAACCCTCCCCCAAACTTAAATCACACAGTTCCTTGTGTGTATAAAAGTCTGAAAGAGGATCCTAGACCAGCAAGTCAAGTGAAAAATATGCAAAAGCAAGTCAAGTAAAAAAAAAAATGTAAAAGCAAGTCAATTGAAAAATATGCAATGGTATTTACAATGAAAGGAAGGGGTTTTTGTACCTCTCTAGTGGTTCCAGTAGTCGGCTGCCACATTCCACATGAGCTCCATGTAGTGGTCATTGTGCCTCTGACGCTCGAGCTCAGCTTGCTCGAGCGTTTCGGTCGAGTGTTCGGATTGCTCGATCGATTGGTGCTCGAGCGGCTGGCTCGAGCTTGCCCAGCTGCATCAAATGGTCTTCTATATGAGAAGGCTGCGGGGTTTGCAGAGGAGTGTCTAGCTGGTGCGGGTTGGTGCTGCCTTTCACGATCCATGGATACGGAGGCTCTTCTTGGGCGAATAGTTGGTGGTGGTGGTGGTCCGCTGTTTCTTTCTAGAGCCGCCACTCTTCTACTTAGATCATCATTTTCCTGCCTTCTAGCTTCGTCGCTTGGAGTCAGCTTCTTCACCTTCTTCATCAACTATTTGTTCATCTTCTGCAACAAGCTTATGTGCTTGTGTGCTTCTCGAATTGGTTCTCCTTGACGTGGTGGCACCGTGTATTCATCAAAACAATACGCCTCAGGATCCACTTCATCGCTGTTTGTTGGAGATGAACTCTGTTGAGGGCCATTGGGATCGTACAAGGCTTCTAATGGCGGATTAAAATCCGTTTTTTGCCCCATCCTTATCGATGTGTACTCCCTGTTTGGCAAGAGTAGAAAAGCATTTGGTTTAAGTAAATGATGGAAAGAGTAAAGGAGCTTACCTCGAACTTCCGTTGTAGCCAAGAATTGACTCCTTCTTAAGTGATCGATGTTCATGAATCGAGGGTCGGCCCATTCTGTCTCATTGATTGGCACATTACATCTCTCCAGAATGCATGTGACAAGTCCGCCAATTGTGATCTTTCCATCACGTCCTCCAGTTTTATTATCCCTTGCCCAATCGCGGTATGTGACCAATTAGTTAGCAAATTGGATGGTTAAACCAGCACTGTTTCTATCTCCGATAATCGGGGATCCGTTGCTCTTTGTACCAACAATGTCTTTGAGAGCAGTCACCAACATCTCCATTTCTCCTAGATTGATCGTTGCAGTAGTAAAACGGGAGAAAAATGTATTTGCAAGGATTGTTCGAAAATACCTCAAGGCTGGGTTTCGGATCAGTGATGCCTTAGATCGGGAGGACGAGAATCTGCTCCTTGTTGATGCAATCGACCGCCACACATCATCCAACTCTGTTCTATCGAAATCTGGTCCATAATTTTCGGACTCGGCTTTTGGAAACTCGAAGAGGTCCCTAAGTGCTCTGAAAGTCATTCGATAGTCCCTTCCTCTAATTGCAAAGAAGATGTAACCGCCACCTTTCCTTTCTTGGAGACTCTCGTTTTCTGCATCGTATAGAACTATCTGAACCGTCGCCAAAAACTGGAGAGTCTCCTCCTTGTATTCTCGCTGCGGATACTGCACAAATGTGGACAGCCCACAATTTTGTAACATGAGATCTACATCTCTGGTTATCCCCATTGCAGTCAGCGCCTCCTTGCATGGATAGCGGGTCCCTAAGAAATCCATCCTCCGCAGATCGTATAGGGCTCTTGCCGAGTTGTGCCTTTCCTTCATCTCTTTTTCTCTTTTTCCGGCAAGGATTATCTCCCTTGCCTCTTCCGCCTCTCTTTCGCCATACCCATCTTCACGAAGTGTTTCAGCAACAAGGTCTGGGTCCATCTCGTCCTCATCCATGTATTCTCCTCTTTCTTCCGACTCATTTTCAGATTGCACCTCCAACCTTCTCTTATCCTTTCTGCCGGGTTTGTTTGCGGCCCTAGAAGACTCTCCTTGGGCAGTATTGCTTCTTGACCAAGCATTATTCTTGGCTCTAAGGCGGAGGAGGTTAGCTTTGTTGGATTTGCCGTCAGTTATGGTGAAAGTTGATCGGAAAAAGAGTAAGTGTTCTGTCGCTCGAACTGGACACTCGAGTTGAGGTGATCGAGTGTAGTGGATGAACAGAAAGAGAGACGATTTGCTTCTGTAAAAGAGAGAAAAACTAGAGAGAAATGTTAGAGAGAGAGTGTATTTCGTGTGAATGAAAGGAGAGAGGCCCCTCCTCCTTTTATAGAGGAGCAAAAACAAAGGGGGAGTCTTTTCAAATTCAAAATTTCAACTTGGATTAAATCAAATCTTTTGAATTAAATGGAAAAGATATTGCACTAAAGAAAGATTTAACCCATTTTTCGGAGTAAATGTCTCCCCTTTCTCAGCTTTTGGCAGTTATAGGCTTTGGAGGCATGTGAATAGGCATGAAGGCGGGAAGCTCGAGCCTGACACCCGAGCAGGTTGGGTCGAGTGTCAGTCTGCCAAATGATGGCTGATGCTCGAGTGGGACACTCGAGCAGGCGTGGTCGAGTGTTGTCCCATTTTGTCGGTTCCGACCCCACTTGTCCTATATGGGCCCCACTTTCCTGTAAAAGAGTACAAAAAACCTTCCAAGTGCATGTAAGACGAAATAGATGCAAGTGAAAATGTAAAATAGCAAATATATGTAAAGAAGATATGAAATAAATATACAGAGGATACCTTTGGGATTGCCTTCCAACTGCGCTTGTTTATAGTCTCAAGCTTGACTTCCTCATATTCATTGGAGATGAGGCGGCTCATCGAGTAGAACCGAAGTTCCCTCGGGAATCGTGCAGTTGGCCAAATAAGTCTTAACTCTATGATCATTCACAGTAAATCCTTCCCCATTGTTGTTGGCCAAAGTGACTGCTCCATAAGGTAGAACTTGTAGTAGTTTAAATGGACCAGACCACTTTGATCGTAGTTTTCCGGGAAATAGGTTGAGTCTTGAGTTGAAGAGAAGCACTTGATCACCAACTGCGAGCGTTTTTGGCTGGATCCTTTTGTCGTGAGCTGCCTTTGTGCGATCTTTGTATGCCTTTGAGCTATCATATGCTTCAAGTCTGATTTCTTCTAGTTCATGTAAATCCATCTGCATCTTCTCTTTTGTTGTCTTGATATCAAAATTCAGGAGTTTGGTTGCCCAAATCGATTTGTACTCTAGCTCTACTGGTAAATGGCAGGAGTAGTTGAAAAGGTGTACGTCCAATAGTTGTTTTGAAAGCAGTCCTATAGGCCTAAAGAGTATCATCTAATTTGGCGGCCCAATCATGTTTTGATAGCCAAACTATCTTCATTACAATCGATTTAATCTGCCTGTTAGAGACCTCGACTTGTCCGCTGGTTTGAGGATGATAAGGAGTTGCCACTTTGTGTTTAACCCCATGCTTTTTAAGCAAATTCTCGAAAACTTTGTTGACAAAGTGGGACGCTCCATCGCTGCTCACAACTCTTGGCACACCAAATCTGGGAAATATAATGTGTTTGAAAAGCTTAAGTACCACTTTCGCATCGTTTGTAGGAGCTGCAATAGCTTCTACCCATTTAGAGACATAATCCACAACAACCAGAATGTAGCTGTTCCCTAAAGAAGGTGGCTTAAATGGTCTCATAAAATCGATTCCCCAACAGTCAAACACTTCTATTTCCAAGATTGGACTCAGCGGCATCTCATTCCTCTTGGTTATACTACCCATTCTTTGACAGCAATCACATCTGGATATGAACTCTTGGTAGTCTTTGAAAATTGATGGCCACCATAACCCTGATTGAAGGATTTTCTGTGGTGTTTTGAATGCAGCAAAGTGTCCTCCATAAGTAGATCCATGACAGTGTTCTAATATTCCATTGACTTCATCTTCTGATACACATCTTCTGAACAGTCCATCAGATCCTTGCTTGTAGAGATAAGGTTCATCCCAAAAATATTGTCTTACATCCCTGAAGAATTTCTTCCTTTGATGGTAACTCAGGGTTTTAGGCAGTTCTCCTCCGACCAAATAGTTTACCAAGTCGGCATACCATGGTAAGCAGTTCCCACAAACTTTGATCCGATCGAAAAATGTCCTCTTTGTCTGTGGGCCCGACACTCGAGCAGGTGGTGCTCGAGTTTCATGGTCGAGTGTCCGGTGGAAAAACTCAACAGTTGTTCTTTAGGCATAAAATCGTTCATTGGAAGAGTTTCTTCCACTTGTATCCTAGATAGATGATCAACAACACCGTTTTCTACCCTAGGTTTGTCGACTATCTCCATATCAAATTCTTGCAGCAGCAAAATCCACCTAAGAAGTCTAGGCTTAGCATCCTTCTTTTTCATCAAGTATCTTAGAGCTGCATGATCCGTGTGCACAACAACCTTTGATCCAACCAGATAGGACCTAAATTTCTCAAAGGCGAACACTACCGCAAGTAATTCTTTTTCCGTAGTGGCGTATTTTACTTGAGCTTCGTCTAGTGTTCTACTAGCATAGTAGATCACATTGAGTTTCCTATCCTTCTTCTGTCCCAGAACTGCTCCAACAACATAGTCACTAGCATCACACATTATCTCAAAAGGGAGATTACAGTCAGGTGCTTGGACAATTGGTGCTGTTACCAAGGCTTCCTTGAGTTCTAGAAAAGCCTTGAGACATTCTTCATCAAAGAAGAAATCCGCTTCCTTACAAAGGAGACGAGTTAGAGGCCTAGCAGTCTTTGAAAAGTCCTTGATGAAACGTCTATAGAATCCTGCATGACCCAAAAAATTCCTAATGCCTTTGACTGTTTTGGGAGGCTGCAGCTGAACCATTACCTCTATCTTTGCTTTATCAACTTCGATACCCTTTCCTGAAATCTTATGACCCAGAACGAAGCCTTCTCTTACCATGAAGTAGCATTTTTCTCAATTAAGCACAAGATCTGTCTCAACACACCTAGATAAAATCCTGCACAAGTTCGACAAACAGGAGGAGAAGGAAGAGCCATAGACAGAAAAATCGTCCATGAATACCTCAACCATCTCCTCAATCAGATCTGAAAATATTGAAGTCATGCAACGTTGAAAAGTAGCAGGTGCATTACAAAGACCAAGGAAACAATAATATGAGTGATTAGCCAACCTTTCTAGCATCTGATCGATGAATGGCAAAGGATAATGATATTTCCTAGATGCAGAATTCAATTTCCTAAAATCAATGCACATCCTATGCCTTGTAACAGTTCTAGTTGGAATTAAATCATTATTCTCATTCCTAATGACAGTGACCCTTCCCTTTTTAGGTACACAATGCACAGGAGATACCCATTTGCTATCCGAAATAGGGTAAATTATATCAGCATCTAACAGTTTCAAAATTTCCTTTTTGACAACCTCCTTCAAATTCAGATTTAATCTTCTTTGAGGTTCCCTGCTAGAGTAAGATTCATTTTCAAGGTGAATTCTAGGTGTGCACAAGTCAGGGGAGATCCCTTTAATGTCAGACAGTGAATATCGTAGGGCTTTTCTAAACCGTCTTAATTCAGAAAGCAACATGTCTAACTCATCATCAGTCAATGCATTATTTACTATCACTGGATAAGTCGAGTTAGATCCAAGAAACACATACCTGAGCCCGGAGGGGAGTTGTTTAAGTTCCACTTTTGGTGATTTAAGCTCTGACCAGTCGTCAGCGGTCTGACACTCGACCTTGGTGTAGTCGAGTGTTGTGGTCGAGCATTGGTTTTCTGAGACCAAATCTGGACACTTGAGCTCTGCTTGATCGAGTGTTAAGGTCGAGTGTAATGCTTTGAACTGTTTTTCACTTTTCAGTGGTTTGCAAGAGTCCAATAGGTTTCCGTAGACCTCAGTTTCCTCGTATACGTACCCATCACAACCGTCTTTTATCAAAGCAGTACCAAGGTGATCTTTTTCTACCAATTCTTCAAACAAATCCTTTGAAAGATCATCTATCTCTTGTACCACAAACAGCTGACCCTCAATAGATGGTTTTCTCATTATATCGCTGATGTTGAAAGTCATCTTGAAGTCTTTCCCCAGATTAAGTTCAATCTCTCCTTTTGGCACATTAATCACAGCTCCTACAGCGGCCAAGAAAGGCCTACCAAATAATAAGGGGTTCTTTGGTTCTTCTCCCATATCAAGAACAACGAAATCCGTGGGGATTTCTACTCCTCCAACCCAAACTGGTAAGTCTTCCAGAATTTCATGTGGAATCCTAACCGATCTATCAGCTAGTACCAAGGATATCTTATAGGATTTGTACTTATCGAACCCTAATCGTTTGGCGACTGTTAGTGGAATCAAGCTGATTGACGCCCCAAAATCGCACAAGCATCAAGCTGATTGACGCCCATAAATCGCACAAGCATGGGATTGTGAAAATTCCTGGAGCATCAAGCTTTTTAGGCACAACTTTTCTTTGTATAATAGCACTAACCTCATGTGTTAGCACAACCATCCCTTCCACTTCTTGTGTTCTGTCTTTGACTGCATCCTTCAAAAGCTTTTGATAAGGGGGCATTAGCATAAAGGCATCCAGAATTGATATTTTTACCTCAACGTCCTTCATCTGTTTTTCAAAGAGAGCTTTGTACTTGTCTGCAACATCCTTTTTGAATCTCTGTGGGAAAGGAAGTTGTAGTTTAAAAGGAGGTGGAGCGAATGGTTTTTTGTCTTTCTGCAAGTTAGTTGTGTTTTTGGGCTGCGGTTCTGACACTCGAGTAGGTGGTGCTTGAGTGTCATGGTCGAGTGTCGGAGGTTTCAGCTGTTCTGTGCTGATTTCTGTCTGTTCTTCAACCAAATCATCCTCCCCTTCCTGAAGGACACTGTCCTCAGTGTTGTCTGTCTTTTCAGCACAGATTAGCAATTCACGGCCACTACGGAGTGTAATGGCATTGGCGTGATACTCGTTAGGGTTTTAAACAGCTTTTCGAGGTAGTTGTCCAGTTTGTTTTACAATGGATGAGGATCCTTGCTGATTCTCCACATACTTGAGACGGGCATTAAGAGTCTCAAACTTGCAGTTGAGGTCATTATCGGAAGCATCTATCTTAGTGTGTACCTCAGCAAATTTCCTTGTTAATTCAGAAGCAGTGGCTGTCTGTCCCTTTAGTATCTGCTGCAAGATGTCCATTACTTCAGGTGTTTGTTGGGGTGGTTGTGTGTGTGGTTCGTATCCAGGTGGTGGTTGGTGGTGTGTTTGTTGGTATTGCTGTTTGGGTATAAATGGTTTGGGTTGTGGTTTGGGTGGGTACACCTGATCGTTTGGATTTGCTACGTTTGTGTTTCTGTAGGAGAGGTTAGGGTTGGGTTTGTAGCTGTTGTAGGGTCTGTAGTTGTTGCTTTGATTCTGCACGAAACTGACCTCTTCAACTTGATCATCGTCTTCTTCAACCTGTTCTGATTCACTTACATGGTGTATTGCTTATGGTGATCTGAGAGTAACTTATCCAGTTTGTCTTGTATGGCTTTGAGCTCCTTCCTACTAACCATATCTGAATCTGTTGCACCTCTAGGAGTTCGACCATAGTCTTCACTATATTGGCCATCTGCTTGTGCTAAATTCTCAACCAGTTCCCATCCATCATCGACATCCTTATTCAGAAAATTCCCATTGCTGGCTGTGTCTAGTAACATACGTATCTTGGGAATGACGCCTATGTAGAGAGTGCTGAGAAGTGACTCAGTAGTGAACCCATGATGAGGACATTGTGATTGGTACATCTTGAATCGTTCCCAAGCTTCAGAGAATGTCTCAGAATGGTTTTGCTTGAAACCAGAGATAGATGTTGCGAAGTTTCGCAGTTCTGGAGTTGGAGAAGAATTTGCCTAATCATGGGTTCACTACTGAGTCACTTCTCAAGATGTAATAGGACCCTTGTGGCAAGTGTTTCTCCCATAGGTGTGGTTTGTCTCAAGGAGAGAAAGGAAACAGTCGCAGTTTAAGAGCATCCTCACTAACCCATTTATCTTTGTCAAACTGGTTAGTCTTTTAAACTCATCAAGATGATCCAGCGGATCCTCAGAAGGCAAACCATGAAATTTACTGTTCTGTACCATGGAGATCATACCACCCTTAATCTCAAAGTTGTTGTTGGCGATGGATGGTGGACAATGCCATGGCGTTGAGTGTGAATACTGGGAGCGTCACCAGCTCCAATGTGTCTAACTCTCCTAGGATGGGTTCCTAGTTCAGTAGCTTGTAATTGTTCTTCCATGTTCACCAGATCCGTGTATTCCTCGTTCAATCTGTTCCGTTGTTCTCGTAAGTGTTCACGAGGCAAACGGTCTATTCTGTCAGAGTATGGGATGAGATCTTCACTACCACGGGATCTGGTATTCATGCAAGTGGGTTTTCTGTTGGCTGGACTAACACTCGAGCAGGTGGTGCTCAAGTGTGTTGGTCGAGTGTTTCTGGGTTCTTATAGAGCTTTCTGGCAATAGGATAAAAATCAAGGAGCTCGAGCTTAGGTGGTCGAGCTTGTTGATCGAGTGTTCTTGAAAGTAGACAAAAAACCAGAAACGAGCTTAGAATATTGTAATAAATCTTAGTCTTAGGAAAGTGATTTTCCAGCTGGCAACGGCGCCAATTTGATAAACATGGTTTTTGCGTGGTTTTCTCAAATACCCTACTGTTTATGTAATCAATTGCAGGACAGTATTGTGTCAATCCTACTGGGAGAATAACTAGCAATCAAGATGCAATCTACTTGTCCTAATCTAAGCCAAATTTGATTTAGTGAGCAGTTGTCTAAACCCTAAACCCTAAACCCTAAACCCCCCCCCCCCCCCCCCCCCCCCCCCCCGAGAGACGTTTGGGGAATCACTTGAACATGCTTAGGTTGAGATAATCCGTCTTCTTCCCCTCTCGAGTGACCTTGTATCCTTCCTCTAGCGGTGTCTTTGCTGGCCTACATGTGTCCATAACTGTCTCAAGAAGCAAGTCAAGTGTGTATTTCCGTTGGGAAAGAAATAACCCTTCCGAAGAACGACAAATTTTAGTCCCTAGAAAATATTTTTGCTCACCCGTCTTTAATATCAAAAACATAATGAAGGTAGGATTTAGTGGCTAAGATACCTTCCTTATCATCCCCGGAGAGGATAAGGTCGTCAACATATATCAACACAGCCAGAATACCGTTTGGACTTTGAAGAGTGAACAATGTATGGTCGGCCTCGGATTTTGAGAAGCCATGATCCCTAAGAGTGTGGCTGAGCTTATGATACCAAGCTCTTGGTGATTGCTTCAACCCATAAATTGCTTTCCTTAGTCTCAATACTTTTCCGAGACTAACCTTGGATTCAAGGCCCGGTGGTGGTGCCATATACACTTCCTCCTCAAGCTCTCCTTGAAGGAAGGCATTTGTGACATCCATCTGCCATAAATCCCAAGATAAGTTAGTAGCTAAGGAAAGGAGAACCCTTACCATGTGTAGTTTAGCAACCAGAGCAAAGGTGTCGGTGTAATCTTCCCCATAGGTCTAAGTGAAGCATCTAGCTACAAGTCGTGCCTTGTACCTCTCAATGTCACCATTACTCTTATATTTGATAGTGAACACCCACTTGGATGATACAGCCTTTTTCCCAGGAGGAAGATCCGATTCATCCCAAGTATGATTCCTCTCCATATCATTGGATTCATCATCAACAGCATTCATCCATTCTATGATTTGCTTAGCCTCATCAAAGCTTGTAGGAACCTGATCCATCTCAATTTTGCCAAGAAAAGCATGAAAGTCCGATGGTAAAAGGTTCATAGAGTGTACCATTTGGACCGGATGAGCCACGGCTTGAGCATTGTAATAGATCCTTGTGTTCTTCCAATTAGACGGGTCTTTACGAATCCTTGTACTGCGGCGGAGAGGTGGAGCTGGGATGTTTGGAGGCTGAGATATAAGAGTGGAAGCCGCATCCAAGGTTTGAGGTGAATTGGAGGTCGTAGCTTGTTCGGGAATCACCGCCGGCTCGGTGGGCATGGTTGATAAAAGGCTTTTTATGGTCAATCTCTTGAGGTAGGACCTAAGTTCATTCAAGCATTATCACAAACACCTTTTGGGTGGGAAACACCAAACCATCAGATTTAAATGATCAGAAAGAAATAACCATTAAGGACACTTAAATTGAAGAGATCTAAACCTAATCAACCCTAAACAAGTCTGGAATTTCCTAAATGTACCTTAATCTCACAATCTCCTCAAGAACCCTAATTGATCTACTCAATATTCATGATGAAGAACATAAACCCAGAATTATAAACCATTTACATCATTAGAAATATCAAACAGAGATGAACAACAATGATTAAAGGCAGAAAATGGAATTCTCAAAAGATCAGCAAGGATCTAAGATTCAAAGAAAATGAAATTACAAAGGAAAAATGAGAAACTCAGACTTGAAACCTATTTCTATAAGTGCAGGCCACAAGAGGGGCTATCGATCAAAGACCTTGGGATTCAACTTCCTCAAATTTAGCAAGACACCATTAATTCAGCATTTAGACCGCTTCTTATTTTTAACTCCTACCTTTGCTGAAACTCGTACTTATTTGCTCCAGCTTTATCAATAGACACGAATAAGTAAGGGCTTACGCACAGTCCTGGTTCACCGTAGGCATCAATGAATTAGCTTTATCAATGAGACACAAAAAATACGGGTTTACGCACAGTCCCAGTTCATCTTAGGCAATATCAGAATGGTTTCATCGATGAACAGAAGAAGGTACGGGTTTACGCACAGTCCCTGTTCATCTTAGACCATATTATTTGAGCTGAGTTGTAAGAAAGATGATTCTATATTTATCTTATGCTTTTCTTTCTACTTAGCTAGCTGAACCTAAGGAAGGATCTTATGCAATGTATCTCAAGCCCCTAATTTGGCAAAAATAAAATTCGATTATGAGGCAACAAATCTTGTCCTTTTTGAGACACAACATAAGCACCAGTTTCTAAGGTCAACGATCTACCAATCAGTGTTCAAGAGGGAAGAACGCAAGTCCAAGAGTTCACTATGGTTACTAGCTAATCAACCTAGCAAGTCTGTCTGTCATTAGCAAGATGATTCCCAAAACTCTAGACTGAATCCTATATGAATGTAGTGCAGCTACATCAACGATCTATTTTTGACTGATGCTTTTTCATGGTTTTTCAAATTTTTATGGGTTTTATATGCCTTAAATGATATGCAAATGAACAAATATGCTTAACAAAAAATATTTTTGATTTTTCTATGCCATAAATGAAATGTAGATGATGAAAAGAGGAAAATCGAAACTAAGAATCACAGAAAACTGATGTGTCTGCATTTTACAAAGGCATCTACGAATTTTCTAGTCTTAAGTTTTATGCAATTAATTTTCGATTTTAAGTCTATAGTTTATTTCATGAATTTTGAGTAAATTAGTCTAGGGTTCTTGAGGAAAGGGTGAGATTAGGGGAAAACTAAGGGATTTCCAGATTTGTTTATGTTTAATTAAGGTCTTAGATCTCTTTAATTTAAGTGTTCTTAATGCTTGTTTCTTTCTGATCAATTGAAATTCGATCTCTTGGTGAATCCCCCCCGAGAGGCATTTGGGGAATCACTTGAACATGCTTAAGTTAAGATAGCATCTTCCTAGCTCAAGAGATTGATTGTCTAGGGTGTTATTAAGCTTTGTAAGGTCCATACTTAAGGCCTCTTGAATTTCCAATCGTTGGGCGAGAGTCAAGTCAGGTTGTCTTTTAGGAGAGGTCCCATTGCACGAGAGCGAATGTGATTACTTTGTGATTCCTTGCTTAGAGGTCATCTAAATAGGTTGATAGATAAGTCTGGAACCCCTAGGAATACCCTAATCATTGATCTTAAACCTCGAGAACCCGTTTTTCCTCTATTGAATTTTCGTGAATTTAATACTCTGTTTTAGATTGAGATTTCTTGTTGCACTTCATTATTAGTTTCACTATTACTTTACTTTTAATGCTCTGTTTTTACATTCTAATACTTTGTTTCGTTTTTAGCATTTTAAGATTTCATTGTCACCTAGGATAGATAATCACTCGCTAAAACCGAATCTGGCTTAGATTAGAATAAGTAGATTATATCTTGATTGCTAGTTACTCTCCCATTGGATTGACACCATACTGTACTGCAATTGATTAAATAAACAGTTTGGTATTTGAGAAAACACCGCAAAACCCTTTTTATCAAATTGGCGCCGTTGCCAACTGGGAATAGTTAGCTACAATTAGGAAAATCACTTTTCTGAGACTAAGTTTTACTATACTATTATTCTAAACTCGTTTCTGGTTTTTGTTTGCTTTCAGGTACACTCGATCAACAAGCTCGACCAACACAACCCGAGCTCGTTGATCCTTCTTCTGTTTCCAGAGAGCTCGAGCAGACCCCAGAAACACTCGATCACTACACTCGAGCACCACCAGCTCGAGTGTCATTTCTGACAACACAAATCACTTGCATGAATACCAGATCCCGTGGAAGTGAAGACCTCATTCCATACTCTGACAGAATAGACCGTTTGCCTCGTGAATACTTGCGAGAACAACGGAACAGATTAAACAAAGAATACACGGATCAGGTGAACATGGAAGAACAAGTACAAGCTACTGAACTAGGAACTCTTCCTAGGAGAGTTAGACACATTGGTGTCGGTGATGCTCCCAGTATCCACACTCAACGCCATGGAATTGTCCCACCAGCCATCGCCAACAATAACTTTGAGATTAAGAGTGGAAGATCTCCATGGTTCAAAACAGTAAATTTCATGGTTTACCTTCTGAAGACCCACTAGATCATCTTGATGAATTTGAAAGACTAACCAGTCTGACAAAAATAAACGGGGTTAGTGAGGATGCTCTGAAATTGCGATTTTTTCCTTTCTCTCTTGGAGCCAAAGCACATCTATGGGAAAAATACTTGCCACAAGGGTCTATCACATCTTGGGATGCCTGCAAAGAAGTGTTTCTAGGCAAATTCTTTTCCAATTCCAGAACTGCGAAACTTCGCAATTCCATCTCTGGTTTTAAGCAAAACCATTCCGAAACATTCTCTGAGGCTTGGGAACGATTCAAGATGTACCAATCACAATGTCCTCATCATGGTTTCACTACTGAGTCCCTTCTCAGTACTCTCTACAGAGGCGTTATTCCAAAGATACGTATGTTGCTAGATACAACCAGCAATGAGAATTTTCTGAATAAGGATGTCGATGATGGATGGGAATTAGTGGAGAATTTAGCTCAAGCAGACGGCCAATACAGTGAAGACTATGATCGAACTCCTAGAGGCGTAACAGATTCAGATATGGTTAGTAGAAAGGAGCTCAAAGTCATACAAGACAAACTGGACAAGCTACTTTCAGCTCACCATAAGCAAGTACACCATGTCGGTGAAACAGAACGGGTCGAAGAAGACGATGACGAAGTTGAAGAGGTCAATTTTGTACAGAACCAAAGCAACAACTACAGACAATTCAACAGCTACAAACCTAACCCCAACCTCTCCTACAGAAACACAAATGTAGCGAATCCAAACGACCAGGTGTACCCACACAAACCACATCCGCAACCACAACCAAAACCATTCATCCCCAAACAACAGTACCAGCAAACACACCACCAACCACCTCCTGGATACAACACCCAACCACCACAACAAACACCTGAAGTGATGGACATCTTGCAGCAGATACTAAAGGCACAGACAGCCAGCGCTTCCGAATTAACACGGAAATTTGCTGAAGTACATGCTAAGATCGATGCTTCACATAATGAACTCAACTGCAAATTTGAGACTCTCAATGCCCGTCTCAAATATGTGGAGAATCAACAAGAATCTTCATCAACAAATAAACAAACCGGACAGCTACCTGGGAAAGCTGTTCAAAACCCAAAGGAGTATCACGCCAACGCCATTACACTCCGTAGTGGCCGTGAATTGCTAATTCGTGCTGAACCGACGGAGAACACTGAGGACAGTGTCATTCTGGAAGGGGAAGATGATTTGGTTGAACAACAGACAGAAATCAGCACGGAACAACACTCGACCAACACACTCGAGCACCACCTGCTCGAGCGTTAGAAGATCAGCCCAAAAACACAACTGACATACAAAAACACCCAAAACCGTTTGCTCCACCTCCTTTCAAACCGCACCTTCCTTTTCCACCGAGATTCAAAAAAGATGTTGCAGACAAGTACAAAGCTCTCTTTGAAAAGTAGATGAGGGACGTTGAAGTGAAAATACCAATTCTGGACGCCTTTATGCTAATGCCCCCTTATCAAAAGTTTTTAAAAGACGCAGTCAAAGACAAGAACACAAGAAGTCGAAGGGATGGTTGTGCTAACTCATGAGGTCAGCTCTATTATACAAAGAAAGGTTGTTCCTAAGAAGCTTGATGATCCAGGAACATTCACAATTCCATGCTCGCTTGGACCTCTCACATTTAGGAGTTGCTTGTGCAATTTAAGGGCATCGATCAGCCTAATGCCTCTAACAGTCGCCAAAAGATTAGGGTTTGATAAATACAAGTCTGGTAAGATATCCTTGGTACTAGCTGACAGATCGGTTAGGATTCCACATGGAATTCTAGAAGACTTACCAGTTCGGGTTGGAGGAGTAGAAATCCCCACGGATTTTGTTGTTCTAGATAAGGGTGAAGAACCAAAGGACCCCTTACTCTTTAAAAGGCCCTTCTTAGCCACTGCAGGAGCTGTGATCAATGTGCCAAAAGGAGAAATCGAACTCAACCTTGGGAAAGATTTCAAGATGACTTTCAGCATCAGCGACATAATGAGAAAACCGACCATTGAGGGTCAGGTGTTCGTGGTGCAAGAAATAGATGATCTTTCAAAGGACCTGTTTGGAGAATTGATGGAGAAAGACCACCTTGGTACTGCTTTGATAAAAGACGGTTGTGATGGATACATATACGAAGAAACTGAGGTCTACAAAGGCTTGTTGGACTCTTGCAAATCACTGAAAAGCAAAAAACAATTCGAGACCTTACACTCGACCTCAACACTCGAGCAAGCAGAGCTCGAGCATCCCGATTTAGCCTTTGGAAATCAACACTCGACCATAACACTCGACCACACTAAGGTCGAGTGTCAGATCGATGATGACTGGTCGGAGCTCAAATCACCGAAAGTGGAACTCAAACCACTCCCCTCTGGGCTCAGGTACGCATTTCTTGGATCTAACTCTACTTATCCAGTAATAGTAAATAATGCATTGAGTGATGATGAGTTAGACATGTTGCTTTCTGAATTAAGACGGTTTAGAAAAGCCTTAGGATACTCACTGTCTGACATTAGAGGGATCTCTCCCGATTTATGCACACATAGAATTCACCTTGAAAATGAATCTTATTCTAGCAGGGAACCTCAATGGAGATTGAATCCGAATTTAAAGGAGGTCGTTAAAAAGGAAATTTTAAAACTGTTAGATGCTGATATAATTTACCCTATTTCTGATAGTAAATGGGTGTCTCCTGTGCATTGTGTGCCTAAAAAGGGAGGGTTCACTATCATTAGAAACGAAAAATGATGATTTGATTCCAACTAGAACTGTTACAGCACATAGAATGTGCATTGATTTTAGGAAATTGAATTTTGCATCTAGAAAAGATCATTATCCTTTGCCATTCATCGACCAAATGTTAGAAAGGTTGGCTAATCATTCATATTATTGTTTCCTTGGTGGATATAGTGGATTTTTCCAAATCCCTATATATCCAAATGATCAGGAAAAAACAACCTTTATTTGCCCTTATGGTACATTTGCATATAGGAGAATGCCATTTGGTCTTTGTAATGCACCTGCTACTTTTCAACGTTGCATGACTTCTATATTTTTGGATCTGATTGAGGAGATGGTCGAAGTGTTCATGGACGATTTCTCTGTCTATGGTTCTTCCTTCTCCTCTTGTTTGTCAAACTTGTGCAGGGTTCTATCTAGGTGCGTTGAGACGGATTTAGTGCTTAATTGGGAGAAATGCCACTTTATGGTGAAAGAAGGGATCGTTCTAGGTCATAAGATTTCAGAGAAGGGCATTGAAGTCGACAAAGCTAAGATAGAAGTTATGGTTCAGTTGCAGCCGCCGAAAACTGTCAAAGACATTAGGATTTTCTTGGGACATGCATGATTCTATAGGCGATTCATCAAAGACTTTTCGAAGACTGCTAGGCCTTTGCAAGGAGGCCGATTTCGTCTTTGACGAGGAATTCCTCAAGGCTTTTCTCGAACTTAAAGACGCCTTGATAACAGCACCAATAGTCCAAGCACCTGATTGGAATCTCCCTTTTGAGATAATGTGTGATGCTAGTGACTATGCTGTTGGAGCAGTTCTGTGACAGAAGATAGATAGGAAACTGAATGTGATCTACTATGCTAGTAGAACACTAGACGAAGCCCAGGTGAAATACGCCACCACAAAGAAGGAATTGCTTGTAGTTGTGTTCGCCTTTGAGAAATTCCGATCCTATCTGGTTGGATCAAAGTTATTGTGCATACTGATCATGCAGCCCTAAGATACTTCATGAAAAAGAGGGATGCTAAGCCTAGACTGCTTAGATGGATTTTGTTGCTGCAAGAATTCGACATGGAGATAGTCGATAAACCAGGGATTGAAAACGGTGTTGCTGATCACTTATCAAGGATACAGGTTGAAGAAACCCTTCCAATGAATGATTCTATGCCTGAAGAGCAACTGTTGAGTTTTTCCACCGAACACTCGACCATGACACTCGAGCACTGCTCGAGTGTCAAGCCCACAGACAAAGAAGACGTTTTTCGATCGGATCGAAGTTTGTGGGAACATGCTTACCATGGTATGCTGACTTGGTAAACTATTTGGTCGGAGGAGAACTGCCTAAAACCTTGAATTATCATCAAAGGAAGAAATTCTTCAGGGATGTAAGGCAATATTTTTGGGATGAACCTTATCTCTACAAGCAAGGATCTGATGGACTGTTCAGAAGATGTGTATCAGAAGAGGAAGTCAATGGAATTTTAGAACACTGTCATGGATCTACTTATGGAGGACACTTTGCTGCATTCAAAACAGCACAGAAAATCCTTCAATCCGGGTTATGGTGGCCATCGATTTTTAAAGTCTGCCAAGAGTTCATATCCAAATGTGATTGCTGCCAAAGAATGGGCAGTATAAGCAAGAGAAATGAGATGCTGCAGAATCCGATCTTGGAGATAGAAGTGTTTGACTGTTGGGGAATCGATTTCATGGGACCATTTAAGCCTCCTTCTTTAGGGAACAGCTACATTCTAGTTGCTGTGGATTATGTCTGTAAATGGGTAGAAGCTATTGCAGCTCCTACAAACGATGCGAAGGTGGTACTTCAGCTTTTCAAACACATTATATTTCCCAGATATGGTGTGCCAAGAGTTGTGATCAGCGATGGAGGATCCCACTTTGTCAACAAGGTTTTCGAGAATTTGCTTAGGAAACATGGGGTTAAACACAAAGTGGCAACTCCTTATCATCCTCAAACCAGCAGACAAGTTGAAGTCTCTAATAGACAGATCAAATCGATTTTGATGAAGATAGTTGGGCTGTCAAAACGTGATTGGGCCGCCAAATTAGATGATACTCTTTGGGCCTATAGGAATGCTTTCAAAACACCTATTGGCCGCACACCTTTTCAATTGCTCTATGGAAAATCCTGCCACTTACCAGTTGAGATAGAGTACAAATCAATTTGGGCAACCAAACTCTTGAATTTCGATATCAAGACAGCACAAGAAAAGAGGAAGATGGACCTACATGAGCTTGAAGAAATCAGACTCGAAGCATATGACAGCTCAAAAGCATACAAGGATCGAACAAAGTCAGCTCACAACAAAAAGATCCAGCGGAAAACAATCAAAGTTGGTGATCAAGTACTTCTCTTTAACTCAAGACTCAAGCTATTTCCCGGAAAATTGCGATCAAAGTGGTCTTGTCCGTTCAAAGTACTGCAAGTTTTACCTTATGGAGCAGTCACTTTAGCCAATAGCAATGGAGAAGGATTCATTGTGAACGGTCATAGAGTGAAGCCTTACTTGGCCAACAGTACAATTCCCGAGGGAACTTCGGTTCTGCTCGATGAACCACCTCCAATCCAATAAATAGGAGGAAGTCGAGCTTGAGACTATAAACAAGCGCAGTTGGGAGGCAATCCCAAAGGTATCTTCTGTATATACATTCAATTTTTTCTTTTTCGCATATTTTCCTTACAAATTTGCTATTTTTCATTTTTTACTTGCATCTATTTCGACTTACATGCACTTGGAAGGTTTTTTGGGTCTCTTTTACATGAAAGTGGGGCCCATATGGGACAAGTGGAGTCAGAACCGACAAGATGGGACAACACTCGACCAAACCTGCTCGAGTGTCAGGCTCGAGCGTCCCGCCTTCATGCCTATTCACATGCCTCCAAAGCCTATAACTGCCAAAAGCTGAGAAAGGGGAGACATTTACTCCGAAAAATGGGTTAAATCTTTCTTTAATGCAATATCTTTTCCATTTAATTCAAAAAGATTTGATTTAATCCAAGTTCAAATTTTGAATTTGAAAAAGCTCCCCCTTTGTTTTTCCTCCTCTATAAAAGGGGGAGGGGCCTCTCTCCTTTCATTCACACGAAATACACTCTCTCTCTAACATTTCTCTCTAGTTGTTCTCTCTTTTACAGAAGCAAATCATCTCTCTTTCTGTTCATCTACTACACTCAATCACCTCAACTCGAGTGTCTAGTTCGAGTGTCAGAACGTTTGCTCTTTTTCCGACCAACTTTCACCATGACAGATGGCAAATCCAGCAAAGCCAACCTCCTCCGCCTTAGAGCCAAGAATAATGCTCGGTCAAGAAGCAATCCTTCCCAAGGAGAGTCTTCTACGGCCGCAAGCAAACCCGGCAGAAAGGAGAAGAGAAGGTTGGGAGTGCAATCTGAAAATGAGTCGGAAGAAAGAGGAGAATCCATGGATGAAGACGAGGTGGATCCAGACTTTCCTGCTTAAACACTTCGTGAAGATGGGTATGGCGAAAGAGAGGCGGAAGAAGCAAGGGAAATAATCCTTGCCGGAAAAAGAGAAAAGGAGATGAAGGAGAGACATAACTCGGCAAGAGCACTAAACGATCTACGGAGGATGGATTTTCTAGGAACCCGTTATCTATGCAAGGAGGCGCTAACCGCAATGGGGATAACTAGAGATGTAGATCTCATGTTGCAAAATTATGGGCTGTCCACGTTTGTGCAGTATCCGCAGCGAGCATACAAGGAAGAGACTCTCCAGTTTTTGGCGACGGTTCAAATCGTTTTATACGATGCAGAAAACGAGAGTCTCCAAGAAAAGCAAGGTGGCGGTTACATCTTCTTTGCAATTAGAGGAAGGGACTATCGAATGACTTTCAAAGCACTTAGGGACCTCTTCGAGTTCCCAAAAGCCGAGTCCGAAAATTATGGACCGGATTTCGATAGAGCAGAGTTGGATGATTTGTGGCGGTCGATTGCATCAACAAGGAGCAGATTCTCGTCCTCTTGATCTAAGGCATCACTGATCCGAAACCCGGCTTTGAGGTATTTTCGAACCATCCTCGCAAATACATTTTTCTCACGTTTTACTACTGGAACAATTAATCTAGGAGAAATGGAGATGCTGGTGACTGCTCTTAAAGACATTGTTGGTACAAAGAGCGACGGATCCCCGATTATTGGAGATCGAAACAGTGCTGGATTAACCATCCAATTTGCTAACCAATTGGTCACATACCGCGATTGGGCAAGGGATAACAAAACTGGAGGACGTGATGGAAATATCACCATTGGCGGACTTGTCACATGCATTATGGAAAGATGTAATGTGCCAATCGATGAGACACAATGGGCTGACCCTCGATTCATGAACATCGAACACTTAAGGAGGAGTCAATTCTTGGCTACGACGGAAGTTCGAGGTAAGCTCCTTTACTCTTTCCATCATTTACTTAGGCCAAGTGCTTTTCTACTCTTGCCAAACAGGGAGTACACATCGATAAGAATGGGGCAAAACACGGATTTTAATCCGCCTTTAGAAGCCTTGTACGATCCCAATGGCCCTCAGCAGAGTTCATCTCCAACAAACAACGATGAAGTGGATCCTGAGGCGTATTATGAACAAATGGTTGATGAAAAAGGTGAAGAAGCTGACTGCTAGCGACGAAGCTAGAAGGCAGGAAAACGATGATCTAAGTAGGAGAGTGGCAGCTCTAGAAAGGAACACCGGACCACCACCACCACCACCAATTATTCGCCCGAGAAGAGCCTCCATATCCACGGATCATGAAAGGCAGCACCAACCCGCTCCAGCTAGACACTCCTCAGCAAACCCCGGAGCCTTCTCATATAGAAGACCATTCGATGCAGCTGGAGCAAGCTCGAGCCAACCGCTCGAGCACCAATCGATCGAGCAATCTGAACACTCGACGGAAACGCTCGAGCAAGCTGAGCTCGAGCGTCAGAGGCATAATGACCACTACATGGAACTCATGCGGAATGTGGCAGCCGACTACTGGAATCATTAAGAGGTACAAAAACCCCTTCCTTTCATTGTAAATACCATTGCATATTTTTCAATTGACTTGCTTTTACATTTCTTTTACTTGGCTTGCTTTTGCATATTTTTCACTTGACTTGCTGGTCTAGGATCCTCTTTCGGACTTTTATACACACAAGGGACTGTGTGATTTAAGTTTGGGGGAGGGTTCTAGAGGATATTTGACTTTGTTTTCTGTGAATCTTAGTTTTTATTCTTGCATTTGATCATTTGCATCACATCTAAGGCATAGAAAAACCAAAAATATTTTCTTTAGCATATTTATAGATTGCATTACATCTAAGGCATAGAAAACCCATAAAAATTTGAAAAAAATCGAAAATGCATAAGTCAAAAACAGAGTGTTCATGTAGCTACATTGCATTCATATAGGATTGAGTCTAGAATTTCGGGAATCATCTTGCTAGATAGGTAGACTTGCTAGGTTGATTGGCTAGTAACCATAGTGAACTCTTAGACTCGCGTTTTTTTTTCCTCTTGAACACTGATTGGTAGATCATTGACCTTTGAAACCGATACTTAGGTTGTGTCTCGAAAAGAACCTGATTTGTTACCTCATAATCGAATTCTATTTTCCAAATTAGGGGCTTGAGATACATTGCATAAGATCCTTCCTTAGGTTCAGCTAGCTAAGTAAAAAGAAAAGCATAAGGTGAATATAGAATCATCCTTCTCAAACTCGGCTCAAAATATATGGTCTAAGATGAACGGAGATTGTGCGTAAACCTGTACCTTCTTGTTATTCATCAATAAAACCATTTCGATATCGCCTAAAATGAACCGGGACTGTGCGTAAACCCATACTTTTTCGCGTCTCATTGATAAAGCTAATACATCGATGCCTAAGGTGAACCGGGACTGTGTGTAAACCCCTACTTTTTTGTGCTTCATTGATAAAGCTAAAGCCAATAAAAACGAGTAAGGAGTTGAGAAGTGATCGAAAATGCTTAAACCATTAGTGACTAGCTGAATTTGAGGAAGTTGAATCCCAATGTCTTTGATCAATATCCCCTCTTGCGGACTGCACTTGAAAGAAATAGGTTTCGAATCTGAGTTTCTTAAGAGTCCAACTAAGTGTTAGGGAATATTCGGTCTTAATGCTAAGCCTTGATGAAAGTAAATTGTGGTTCTTACAAAAGAATGAGGTTTCACTTGTGGATTACGGTTTTTCAGTTTGGCGTGTCGTTTGTTTAAGTAAGATATTCCCATTTTAAGCAACTTCTCTTCCTTCTTAGTTCGATGCATATTTGCTTGAGGGCAAGCAAAGACTAAGTTTGGGGGAGTTGATGTGTCTGTATTTTACCACATTTTAGGACCTTTATTTAGCATGTTTTGCATTCATACTTGCATTGTTATCATTGTTTTAGGTTCTTTTTAGCATAATTTGCATTATTAGTATTGGGCATTGCATACATTGCATAAAAGGGATTTTTAGGTACTTTTTGGAGCTTATCACGGAGTATTTCGGATAACAAGAAGACCAATGAGGAATCGTCTGGCCTAAGGATGAAGTTCAGGATGCGAACTAGAAGATTTGGCACTCGTCTCTGACACCCGAGCATGACACTCGACCATCACTTGGTCGAGTGACTTTACGGGCCAGAACTAAGACTTTGGACGAAGATTGACTCTTTGGGCTTCTCTGCGAAAAAGGCCCATCAAAACCTCTTTGTGCAAGCCCAATTATTTTTTAGTTCTTTTTCTATTTTTCTTTCTTAAGGAAATTTCCTTTTTAACTTTTAAAAGAAATTTCCCATTTTTCTTTCTAAGGAATTTTTCCCTTTATCTCTTTAAGTATTTTTCCTTTTCCTTTAAGATCTTTTGATCTATAAATTGTACTAGAATTTCTACTTTCAAACTACAATCTTTTCTAGCAATTTTAGAGTCTCATATTTTACAAAGGCATTTACGATTTTTCTAGTCTTAAGTTTTATGCAATTAATTTTCGATTTTAAGTCTATAGTTTATTTCATGAATTCTGAGTAAGTTAGTCTAGGGTTCTTGAGGAAAGGGTGAGATTAGGGGAAAACTAAGGGATTTCCAGATTTGTTTATGTTTAATTAAGGTCTTAGATCTCTTTAATTTAAGTGTTCTTAATGCTTGTTTCTTTCTGATCAATTGAAATTCGATCTCTTGGTGAATCCCCCCCGAGAGGCGTTTGGGGAATCACTTGAACATGGTTAAGTTAAGATAGCATCTTCCTAGCTCAAGAGATTGATTGTCTAGGGTGTTATTAGGCTTTGTAAGATCCATACTTAAGGCCTCTTGAATTTCCAATCGTTGGGCGAGAGTCAAGTCAGGTTGTCTTTTAGGAGAGGTCCCATTGCGCGAGAGCGAATGTGATTACTTTGTGATTCCTTGCTTAGAGGTCATCTAAATAGGTTGATAGATAAGTCTGGAACCCCTAGGAATACCCTAATCATTGATCCTAAACCTCGAGAACCCGTTTTTCCTCTATTGAATTTTCGTGAATTTAATACTATGTTTTAGGTTGAGATTTCTTGTTGCACTTTATTATTAGTTTCACTATTACTTTACTTTTAATGCTCTGTTTTTACATTCTAATACTTTGTTTCGTTTTTAGCATTTTAAGATTTTATTGTCACCTAGGATAGATAACCATTCGCTAAAACCGAATCTGGCTTAGATTAGAATAAGTAGATTATATCTTGATTGCTAGTTACTCTCCCATTGGATTGACACCATACTGTACTGCAATTGATTAAATAGACAATTTGGTATTTGAGAAAACACCGCAAAACCATGTTTATCAAAAACAAAGTCAAATATCCTCTAGAACCCTCCCCCAAACTTAAATCACACATTCTCTTGTGTGTATAAAAGCCCGAAAGAGTATCCTAGACCAACAAGTCAAGAGAAAATATGCAATGGTATATTTAAAAGCCTGAAAGAGTATCCTAGACCATCGTCGTTCTGTCGACGCTCGAGCTCACCATGGTCGAGTGTTCTAGTCGAGTGTCCCGGTTTATGCTTGATCTGGTGTTGCTCGAGTGTCCTGCTCGAGCTTGCGGCTCCTGGGTTAAGTGGCCGCCTATATGAGAATAATGCGGTGTTTGCGAAGTAATGCCTAGCCGGTGTTGGTTGTTGCTGTCTCTCACAATCTATTGATACAGAGGCTCGCCTTGGATGTACAGTCCTTGGTGACTGTCCTCCCGTCGTCTAGTTTCATCACTAGCAGTCCGCTTTTTGACTCTTTTCATGAGTCATTTGTTCATCTTTTGAAGAAGGCTGATATGCTAGTGTGCTTCTTTGATTAGGCCTCCGTAACGTGGTGGCAGGGTGAATTCCTCGAAACAGTACGCTTTAAGGTCCATTTCGTCACTGTAGGTAGGGGATGAAGGTGGTGGAGGCCCGTTGAGATCGTATAAGGCTTCCAGCGGTGGGTTGAAGTCCGTGTTCTTCCCAATTCTGATCGATGTGTATTCCATTTTTGGCAACAAGATTAGCGTTTGGTCTAAGCAAGTGATGAAAAGAGTAGACGTGTTTACCTTGTGCCTCGGTTGTGGATAGGAATTTACATCTTCGCAGATGGTCGATGTTCATGAACCGAGGATCCACCCATTCTGCTTCATTGATGGGCACTCCACACCTTTCCAGAATACAAGTAACGATTCCTCCAATGGTGATATGGCCGTCACGTCCACCAGTTCTGTTATCTCTCGCCCAATCGCGGTATGTGACAAGCTGGTTAGCGAACTGGATTATTAGACCTGCTTCGTTTCTGTCTCCAATTATCGGGGACCCATCACTCCTTGTCCCAACAATGTATTTGAGTGCAGTAACCAGCATTTCCATCTCCCCAAGAGTGATGGTACCTGTAGTAAAGAGTGAGAAAAAAGTACTTGCAAGGATCATGCAAAAGTACCTCAAAGCTGTATTCCGAATCAGTGATGCCTTCGAACGAGCTAACGAAAACATGCTCCTTGTTGAGGCTATAGATCACCATAGATAATCTAATTCGGCTCTGTCAAAATCTGGCCCCTAACTCTCAGACTCGACCCTTGGAAACTGGAAAAACTCTCGTAGTGCTCTGAAAGTAAAATGGGAGTCCCGGCCCCTAATTGTGAAGATGAGGTACCCGCCACCTTCTAGCTTCGTCGCTTGCAGTCAGCTTCTTCACCTTCTTCATCAACCATTTATTCATCTTCTGCAACAAGCTTATGTGCTTGTGTGCTTCTCGAATTGGTTCTCCTTGACGTGGTGGCATCGTGTATTCTTTAAAACAATATGCCTCAGGATCCACTTCATCGCTGTTTGTTGGAGATGAACTCTGCTGTGGGCCATTGGGATCGTACAAGGCTTCTAAAGGTGGATTAAAATCCGTGTTTTGCCCCATCCTTATCGATGTGTACTCCCTGTTTGGCAAGAGTAGAAAATCATTTGGTCTAAGTAAATGATGGAAAGAGTAAAGGAGCTTACCTCGAACTTCCGTCGTAGCTAAGAATTGACTCCTCCTTAAGTGCTCGATGTTCATGAATCGAGGGTCAGCCCATTCTGTCTCATTGATTGGCACATTACATCTCTTCAGAATGCATGTGACAAGTCCGCCAATTGTGATCTTTCCATCACGTCCTCCAGTCTTATTATCCCTTGCCCAAACGCGGTATGTGACCAATTGGTTAGAAAATTGGATTGTTAAACCCGCACTATTTCGATCTCCGATAATCGGGGATCCGTCGCTCTTTGTAACAACAATGTCTTTGAGAGCAGTCACCAGCATCTCCATTTCTCCTTAGATCGGGAGGACGAGAATCTGCTCCTTGTTGATGCAATCGACCGCCACACATCATCCAATTCTGTTCTATCGAAATCTGGTCCATGATTTTCGGACTCGGCTTTTGGAAACTCGAAGAGGTCCCTAAGTGCTTTGAAAGTCATTCAATAGTCCCTTCCTCTAATTGCAAAGAAGATGTAACCGCCACCTTGCTTTTCTTGGAGACTCTCGTTTTCTGCATCGTATAGAACGATCTGAACCGTCGCCAAAAACTGGAGAGTCTCCTCCTTGTATGCTTGCTGCGGATACTGAACAAATGTGGACAGCCCACAATTTTGTAACATGAGATCTACATCTCTGGTTATCCCCATTGCGGTCAGCGCCTCCTTGCATGGATAGCGGGTCCCTAAGAAATCCATCCTCCGCAGATCGTTTAGTGCTCTTGCCGAGTTGTGCCTTTCCTTCATTTCTTTTTCTCTTTTTCTGGCAAGGATTATCTCCCTTGCCTCTTCCGCCTCTTTCTCGCCATACCTATCTTCTTGAAGCGTTTCAGCAACTAGGTCCGGGTCCATCTCGTCTTCATCCATGTATTCTCGTTTTTCTTCCGACTCATTTTCAGATTGCACCTCCAACCTTCTCTTCTCCTTTCTGCCGGGTTTGTTCGCGGCCCTAGAAGACTCTCCTTGGGCAGGATTGCTTCTTGACCGAGCATTATTCTTGGCTATAAGGCGGAGGAGGTTAGCTTTGCTGGATTTGCCGTCAGTCATGGTGAAAGTTGATCGGAAAAAGAGTAAGTGTTCTGACGCTCGAACTGGACACTCGAGTTGAGGTGATCGAGTGGAGTAGATGAACAGAAAGAGAGATGATTTGCTTCTGTAAAAGAGAGA
Source organism: Lepidium sativum (assembly GCA_023374145.1). Taxonomy (NCBI): domain Eukaryota; kingdom Viridiplantae; phylum Streptophyta; class Magnoliopsida; order Brassicales; family Brassicaceae; genus Lepidium; species Lepidium sativum. The sequence goes on along the minus strand of JAKUCM010000129.1, from coordinate 44,831 downwards.
ACAACTAGAGAGAAATGTTAGAGAGAGAGTGTATTTCGTGTGAATGAAAGGAGAGAGGCCCTTCCTCCTTTTATAGAGGAGGAAAAACAAAGGGGGAGCCTTTTCAAATTCAAAATTTTGAACTTGGATTAAATCAAATCTTTTTGAATTAAATGGAAAAGATATTGCATTAAAGAAAGATTTAACCCATTTTTCGGAGTAAATGTCTCTCCTTTCTCAGCTTTTGGCAGTTATAGGCTTTGGAGGCATGTGAATAGGCATGAAGGTGGGACGCTCGAGTCTGACACTCGAGCAGGTTTGGTCGAGTGTCAGTCTGCCAAAAGCTGGCTGATGCTCGAGTGGGACACTCGACCAGGCGTGGTCGAGTGTTGTCCCATCTTGTCGGTTCCGACCCCACTTGTCCCATATGGGCCCCACTTTCCTATAAAAGAGTGCCAAAAACCTTCCAAGTGCATGTAAGACGAAATAAATGCAAGTAAAAATGAAAGATAGCAAATATATGTAAAGAAAATATGCGAAAAAGAAAAAAATTGAATGTATATACAGAGGATACCCTTGAGATTGCCTCCCAACTGCGCTTGTTTATAGTCTCAAGCTCGACTTCCTCCTATTTATTGGAGAGGAGGCGGTTCATCGAGCAGAACCGAAGTTCCCTCGGGAATTGTGCTGTTGGCCAAGTAAGGCTTCACTCTATGACCGTTCACAGTGAATCCTTCTCCATTGCTATTGGCTAAATTGACTGCTCCATAAGGTAAAACTTGCAGTACTTTGAACGGACCAGACCACTTTGATCGCAACTTTCCGGGAAATAGCTTGAATTAAAGAGAAGTACTTGATCACCAACTTTGATTGTTTTCCGCTGGATCTTTTTGTCGTGAGCTGCCTTTGTGCGATCTTTGTATGCTTTTGAGCTATCATACGCTTCAAGTCTGATTTCTTCAAGCTCATGTAGATCCATCTGCCTCTTTTCTTGTGCTGTCTTGATATCGAAATTCAGGAGTTTGGTTGCCCAAATTGATTTGTACTCTAGCTCTACTGGTAAATGGCAGGATTTTCCATAAAGCAGTTGAAAAGGTGTGCGGCCAATAGGTGTTTTGAAAGCAGTCCTATAGGCCCAAAGAGTATCATCTAATTTGACGGCCCTATCACGTTTTGACAGCCCAACCATCTTCATCAAAATCGATTTGATCTGTCTATTAGAGACTTCAACTTGTCTGCTGGTTTGAGGATGATAAGGAGTTGTCACTTTGTGTTTAACCCCATGTTTCCTAAGCAAATTCTCGAAAACCTTGTTGACAAAGTGGGATCCTCCATCGCTGATCACAACTCTTGGCACACCAAATCTGGGAAATATAATGTGTTTGAAAAGCTTAAGTACCACTTTCGCATCGTTTGTAGGAGCTGCAATAGCTTCTACCCATTTGGAGACATAATCCACAGCAACCAGAATGTAGCTGTTCCCTAAAGAAGGAGGCTTAAATGGTGCCATGAAATCGATTCCCCAACAGTCAAACACTTCTATCTCCATATCCCGGATTGAAGGATTTTCTGTGCTGTTTTGAATGCAGCAAAGTGTCCTCAATAAGTAGATCCATGACAGTGTTCTAATACTCCATTGACTTCCTCTTCTGATACACATCTTCTGAACAGTCCTTCAGATCCTTGCTTGTAGAGATAAGGTTCATCCCAAAAATACTGCCTTACATCCCTGAAGAATTTCTTCCTTTGATGATAATTCAAGGTTTTAGGCAGTTCTCCTCCGACCAAATAGTTTACCAAGTCGGCATACCATGGTAAGCATGTTCCCACAAACTTCGATCCGATCAAAAAATGTTTTCCACGTCTGTGGGCCTGACACTCGAGCAGGTGGTGCTCGAGTGTCATGGTTGAGGTTTCGGTGGAAAAACTCAATAGTTGCTCTTCAGGCATAGAATCATTCATTGGAAGGCTTTCTTCAACCTGTATCCTCGATAAGCGATCAGCAACACCGTTTTCAATCCCTGGTTTATCGACTATCTCCATGTCGAATTCTTGCAGCAACAAAATCCATCTAAGCAGTCTAGGCTTAGCGTCCTTCTTTTTCATCAAGTTTCTTAGGGCTGCATGATCAGTATGCACAATAACCTTTGATCCAACCAGATAGGACCTGAATTTCTCAAAGGCGAAAACAACTGCGAGCAATTCCTTCTCTGTGGTGGTGTATTTCACCTGGGCTTCGTCTAGTGTTCTACTAGCATAGTAGATCACATTCAGTTTCTTATTCTATCTTCTGTCCCAGAACTGCTCCAACAGCATAGTCACTAGCATCACACATTATCTCAAAAGGGAGATTCCAATCAGGTGCTTGGACTATTGGTGCTGTTATCAAGGCGTCTTTAAGTTCGAGAAAAGCCTTGAGGCATTCCTCGTCAACGACGAAGTCCGCCTCCTTGCAAAGGAGACAAGTCAAAGGCCTAGCAGTCTTTGAAAAGTCTTTGATGAATCGCCTATAGAATCCTGCATGTCCCAAGAAACTCCTAATGTCCTTGACGGTTTTGGGCGGCTCCAACTGAACCATCACTTCTATCTTAGCTTTGTCGACTTCAATGCCCTTTTCTGAAATCTTATGACCTAGAACGATGCCTTCTCTCACCATGAAGTGGCATTTCTCCCAATTAAGCACTAGATCCGTCTCAACGCACCTGGATAGAACCCTGCACAAGTTCGACAAACAAGAGGAGAAGGAAGAACCATAGACGGAAAAATCGTCCATGAACACTTCGACCATCTCCTCAGTCAGATCCGAAAATATAGAAGTCATGCAACGTTGAAAAGTAGCAGGTGCATTACAAAGACCAAATGGCATTCTCCTGTATGCAAATGTACCATAAGGGCAAGTAAAGGTTGTTTTTTCCTGATCATTTGGATGTATAGGGATTTGGAAAAATCCACTATATCCATCAAGGAAACAATAATATGAATGATTAGCCAACCTTTCTAGCATTTGGTCGATGAATGGCAAAGGATAATGATCTTTTCTAGATGCAGAATTCAATTTCCTAAAATCAATGCACATCCTATGTCCTGTGACAGTTCTAGTTGGAATCAAATCATCATTTTCATTTCTAATGACAATGACTCCTCCCTTTTTAGGCACACAATGCACAGGGGACACCCATTAACTATCAGAGATAGGGTAAATTATATCAGCATCTAACCGTTTTAAAATTTCCTTTTTAACGACCTCCTTTGAGGTTCCCTGCTAGAATAAGATTCATTTTCAAGGTGAATTCTGTGTGTGCACAAGTCGGAAGAGATCCCTCTAATGTCAGACAGTGAATATCCTAAAGCTTTTCTAAACCGTCTTAATTCAGAAAGCAACATGTCTAACTCATCATCACTCAATGCATTGTTTACTATTACTGGATAAGTAGAGTTAGATCCAAGAAATGCGTACCTGAGCCCGGAGGGGAGTGGTTTGAGTTCCACTTTTGGTGATTTGAGCTCCGACCAGTCATCATCGATCTGACACTCGACCTTAGTGTGGTCGAGTGTTGTGGTCGAGTGTTGATTTTCAGAGGCTAAATCGGGATGCTCGAGCTCTGCTTGCTCGAGTGTTGAGGTCGAGTGTAAGGTCTCGAACTGTTTTTCACTTTATAGTGATTTGCAAGAGTCCAACAAGCCTTTGTAGACCTCAGTTTCTTCGTATATGTATCCATCACAACCGTCTTTTATCAAAGCAGTACCGAGGTGATCTTTCTCTATCAATTCTGCAAACAGGTCTTTTGAAAGATCATCTATTTCTTGTACCACGAACAGCTGACCCTCAATGGTCGGTTTTCTCATTATGTCGCTGATGCTGAAAGTCATCTTGAAATATTTCCCAAGATTGAGTTCGATTTCTCCTTTTGGCACATTGATCACAGCTCCTGCAGTGGCTAAGAAGGGCCTACCAAACAACAAGGGGTCCTTTGGTTCTTCACCCATATCTAGAACAACGAAATCCGTGGGGATTTCTACTCCTCCAACCCGAACTGGTAAGTCTTCTAGAATTCCATGTGGAATCCTAACCGATCTGTCAGATAGTACCAAGGATATCTTACAAGACTTATATTTATCGAACCCTAATCTTTTGGCGACTCTTAGAGGCATTAGGCTGATCGATGCCCCTAAATCACACAAGCAACTCCTGAATGTAAGAGGTCCAAGCGAGCATGGAATTGTGAACGTTCCTAGATCATCAAGCTTCTTAGGCACAACCTTTCTTTGTATAATAGCACTGACCTCATGAGTTAGCACAACCATCCCTTCGACTTCTTGTGTTCTGTCTTTGACTGCATCTTTCAAAAACTTTTGATAAGGGGGCATTAGCATAAAGGCGTCCAGAATTGGTATTTTTACTTCGACGTCCCTCATTTGTTTTTCAAAAAGAGCTTTGTACTTGTCCGCAACATCCTTTTTGAATCTTTGTGGAAAAGGGAGCTGTGGTTTGAAAGGAGGTGGAGCAAACGGTTTTGGGTCTTTTTGTATGTCAGTTGTGTTTTTGGGCTGTGCTTCTGACACTCGAGCAGGTGGTGCTCGAGTGTGTTGGTCGAGTGTCATAGATTTTGGCTTTTCCGTGCTGATTTTTGTCTGTTCTTCGACCAAATCATCCTCCCCTTCCTGAAGGGCACTGTCCTCAGTGTTCTCCGTCGGTTCAGCACGAAGTAGCAATTCACGGCCACTACGGAGTGTAATAGCATTGACGTGATACTCCTTAGGGTTTTGAACAGCTTTTCCAGGTAGCTGTCTGGTTTGTTTATTAGTTGATGAAGATCCTTGTTGATTCTCCACATATTTGAGACGGGCATTAAGAGTCTCAAACTTGTAGTTGAGTTCACTATGTGAAGCATCGATCTTAGCATGTACCTCAGCAAATTTCCTTGTTAATTCGGAAGCGCTAGCTGTCTGTCCCTTTAGTATTTGCTGTAAGATGTCCATCACTTCAGGTGTTTGTTGTGGTGGTTGAGTGTTGTATCCAGTAGGTGGTTGGTGGTTTGTTTGCTGGTACTGTTGTTTGGGGATTAATGGTTTTGGTTGTGGTTGCGGATGTGGTTTGGGTGGGTACACCTGGTCGTTTGGATTTGCTACATTTGTGTTTCTGTAGGAGAGTTTAGGGTTGGGTTTGTAGCTGTTGAATTGTCTGTAGTTGTTGCTTTGGTTCTGTATGAAATTGACTTCTTCAACTTCGTCATCGTCTTCTTCAACCCGTTCTGATTCACCGACATGGTGTACTTGCTTATGGTGAGCTGAAAGTAGCTTGTCCAGTTTGTCTTGTATGGCTTTGAGCCTCTAGGAGTTTGATCATAGTCTTCACTGTATTGGCCGTCTGCTTGAGCTAAATTCTCCACTAATTCCCATCCATCATCGACATCCTTATTCAGAAAATTCTCATTGCTGGCTGTATCTAGCAACATATGTATCTTTGGAATCACGCCTCCGTAGAGAGTACTGAGAAGAGACTCAGTAGTGAAACCATGATGAGGACATTGTGATTGGTACATCTTGAATCGTTCCCAAGCCTCAGAGAAAGTTTCGGAATGGTTTTGCTTGAAACCAGAGATGGAATTGCGAAGTTTCGCAGTTCTGGAATTGGAAAAGAATTTGCCTAGAAACGCTTGTTTGCAGGCATCCCAAGATGTGATTGACCCTTGTGGCAAGTGATTTTCCCATAGATGTGCTTTGTCTCCAAGAGAGAAAGGAAACAATCACAATTTCAGAGCATCCTCACTAACCCCATTTATTTTTGTCAGACTGGTTAGTCTTTCAAATTCATCAAGATGATCTAGTGGGTCTTCAGAAGGTAAACTATGAAATTTAATGTTCTGAACCATGGAGATCATACCACTCTTAATCTCAAAGTTATTGTTGGCGATGGCTGGTGGGACAATTCCATGGCGTTGAGTGTGGATACTGGGAGCATCACCGGCGCCAATGTGTCTAACTCTCCTAGGACGAGTTCCTAATTCAGTAGCTTGTACTTGTTCTTCCATGTTCACCTGATCCGTGTATTCTTCGTTCAATCTGTTCCGTTGTTCTCGCAAGTATTCACGAGGCAAACAGTCTATTCTGTCAGAGTATGGGATGAGGTCTTCACTACCACGGGATCTGGTATTCATGCAAGTGATTTGTGTTGTCGGAAATAACACTCGAGCAAGTGGTGCTCTAGTGTAGTGATCGAGTGTTTCTGGGGTCTGCTCGAGCTCTCTGGAAACAGAAGAAAGATCAACGAGCTCGGGTTGTGTTGGTCGAGCTTGTTGATCGAGTGTTCCTGAAAGCAAATAGAAACCAGAAACGAGATTAGAATAATAGTATAGTAAAACTTAGTCTCAGAAAAGTGATTTTCCTAATTGTAGTTAACTATTCCCAGTTTGCAATGGCGCCAATTTGATAAAGACGTTTTTCACGGTGTTTTCTCAAATACTAAACTGTCTATCTAATCAATTGCAGTACAGTATGGTGTCAATCCACTGGGAGAGTAACTAGCAATCAAGATGTAAATCTACTTATCCTAATCTAAGCCAGATTCGGTTTAGTGAGTGGTAATCTATCCTAGGTGACAACGAAATCTTAAAACAGAATGCTAAAAACGAAACATGAAACTAGAATGTAAAAACAGAGTATTAAAAATAAAGCGATAGTAAAACTAATAATGAAGTGCAACAAGAAATCTCAACCTAAAGCAGAGAATTAAAATCACGAAAGTTCAATAGAGGAAAAACGGGTTCTCGAGGTTTAGGATCAATGATTAGGGTATTCCTAGGGGTTCCAGACTTATCTATCAACCTATTTAGATGACCTCTAAGCAAGGAATCACAAAGTAATCACATTCGCTCTCGCGCAATGGGACCTCTCCTAAAAGACAATCTGACTTGACTCTCGCCCAACGATTGGAAATTCAAGAGGCCTTAAATATGGACCTTACAAAGCCTAATAACACCCTAGACAATCAATCTCTTGAGCTAGGAAGATGCTATCTTAACTTAAGCATGTTCAAGTGATTTCCCAAACGCCTCTCGGGGGGGATTCACCAAGAGATCGAATTTCAATTCATCAGAAAGAAACAAGCATTTAGAACACTTAAATTAAAGAGATCTAAGACCTTAATTAAACATAAACAAATCTGGAAATCCCTAAGTTTTCCCGTAATCTCACCCTTTCCTCAAGAACCCTAGACTAACTTACTCAGAATTCATGAAATAAAACATAGACTTAAAATCGAAAATTAATTGCATAAAACTTAAGACTAAAAAATCGTAAATGCCTTTGTAAATTTAAGACTCGAAATTTTGCTCGAAAAGATTGTATATTGAAACTTGAAATTTTAGTACAATTTATAGATCAAAAGATCTTAAAGGAAAAGGAAAAATACTTAAAGAGAAAAAGGGAAAATTCCCTAGAAAGAAAAAAATGGAAAATTCCTTTAAAAAGTGAAAAGGAAATTTCCTTAAGAAAGAAAATAGAAAAAGCCTAAAAGATAGTTGGGCTTGCACAAATGGGTCTTGATGGGCCTTTTTCGCAGAGAAGCCCAAGAAGTCAATCTTCGTCTAAAGTCTTAGTTCTGGTCCGCAAATTCACTCGACCAAGTGATGGTCGAGTGTCATGCTCGAGTGTCAGAGACTCGAGTGCCAAATCTTCTAGTTCGCATCCTGAACTTCAACCTTAGGCCAGAAGATTCCTCATTGGTCTTCTTGTAATCCGAAATACTCCGTGATAAGCCCCAAAAAGTACCTAAAAATCCTTTTTATGCAATGTATGCAATGCCCAACACTAATAATGCAAATTATGCTAAAAAGAACCTAAAACAATGATAACAATGCAAGTATGAATGCAAAACATGCTAAATAATGGTCCTAAAATGTGGTAAAATGCAGACACATCACCGATTATGGATGCCTTCATGCTGATGCCTCCTTACCAGAAGTTTTTGAAGGATGCAGTCAAAAAACAGAACACAAGAAGTTGAAGGGATGGTTATGCTAACACACGAGGTCAGTGCTGTTATACAGAGAAAAGTTGTACCCAAGAAGCTAGATGATCGAGGAACATTCACAATCCCATGCTCCTTAGGACCTCTCACATTCAGAAGTTGCCTATGTGATTTAGGAGCATCGATCAGCTTGATGCCACTAACAGTTGCCAAATGTTTAGGATTTGACCAGTACAAAACCTACAAGATATCCTTGGTATTAGCTAATCGATCGGTTAGAATTCCACATGGTATTTTAGAAGATCTACCGGTTCAGGTTAGAGGAGTAGAAGTCCCAACAGGTTTCGTTGTTCTTGACATGGGAGAAGAACCCAAAGACCCCTTGTTGTTTGGAAGGCCCTTCTTGGCCACTCCAGGAGTTGTGATTAATGTGCCAAAAGGAGAGATTGAACTTAATTTGGGGAAGGATTTCAAAATGACCTTCAACATTAGTGATGTTATGAGGAAACCAACTATTGAGGGACATATGTTTGTAGTTCAAGAGATAGACGATCTTTCAGAGGATCTATTCGAGGAATTAATGGAAGAAGATCACCTTGGTACTGCTTTAACAAAAGATGGTCGTGATGGGTACGTGCACAAGGAAACAGAGGTTTACAAAAAACTGTTGGATTCTTGCAAGCTTTTAAAGGGGGAAACTTCTTTTAAAACCACACACTCGACCATGACACTCGACCGAGCTGAGGTCGAGTGTCCCGATCCAGCCTCAAATAGCCTACACTCGAGCACTATACTCGATCACACCAAGGTCGAGTGTCAACTCTTAGTCGATCCAGACGATTGGTCAGAGCTTAATTCGCCAAAAGTGGACCTTAAACTTCTCCCCTCCGGGCTAAAGGTACGCGTTTCTTGGAACTAACTCGACATATTCTGTAATAGTGAATGATGCATTAACTAATGATGAGTTAGGTATGTTGCTTACTGAGTTGAAACGGTTTAGGAAAGCTCTAGGATATTCATTGTCTGATATTAAAGAAATTTCTCCTGACTTGTGCACACATAGAACTCACCTCGAAAATGAATCCTACTCTAGCAGGGAACCTCAGAGGAGATTAAATCTAAATTTGAAAGAGGTTGTTAAGAAAGAAATTTTAAAATTGCTAGATGCTAATATTATTTACCCCATTTTGGATATCAGATGGGTGTCTCATGTGCATTGTGTGCCCAAAAAGGGAGGAGTCACTGTTGTTAGGAATGAGAATGATGATTTAATCCCCACTATAACTGTTACAGGGCATAAAATGTGCATTGATTTTAGGAAATTGAATTCTGCATCTAGGAAGGATCATTACCCCTTGCCCTTCATTGATCAAATGTTAGAAAGGTTGGCTAATCACTCATACTATTGTTTCCTTGATGGATATAGTGGATTTTTCCAGATCCCTATACATCCAAATGATCATGAAAAGACAACTTTTACTTGCCCTTATGGCATATTTGCATATAGTAGAATGCCATTTGGTCTTTGTAATGCACCTGCTACTTTTCAACGTTGCATGACTTTGATATTTTCAGATCTGATTGAGGAGATGATTGAGGTATTTATGGACGATTTCTCTGTCTATGGCTCTTCCTTCTCCTCCTGTTTGTCGAATTTGTGCAGGGTTCTATCTAGGTGCGTTGAGACAGACCTTGTGCTTAATTGAGAAAAGTGCCACTTTATGGTGAAGGAGGGCATTGTTCTGGGTCATAAGATATCTGAAAAGGGTATTGAGGTTGATAACGCCAAAATAGAAATCATGGTTCAACTGCAGCCTCCCAAAACAGTGAAAGACATTAGGAGTTTCTTGGGTCATGCAGGGTTTTATAGGCGTTTCATTAAGGATTTTTCTAAGACTGCTAGGCCTCAAACTTATCTCCTCTGCAAGGAGACGGACTTTGTCTTTGATGAAGAATTTCTCAAGGCCTTTCTGGAACTTAAGGCAGCCTTAGTGACAGCCCCTATTGTCCAAGCACCTGACTGGACTCTCCCTTTTGAGATAATGTGTGATGCTAGTGATTACATTGTTGGAGAAGTTCTGGCACAAAAGAAGGATAAGAAGTTCAATGTGATCTACTATGCTAGTAGAACACTAGACGAGGCTCAGGTGAAGTACGTCACGACAGAAAAGGAGTTACTTGCAGTTGTGTTCGCCTTTGAGAAATTTAGATCCTACTTGGTTGGATCGAAAGTTATTGTCAATAAAGATCATGCAGCTCTAAGGTACTTAATGAAAAAGAAGGAAGTCAAACCTAGACCAGTTAGGTGGATTTTGCTGCTGCAGGAATTTGATATGGAGATAGTTGACAAGCCCGAACTAGAAAATGGTGTCAGAGATCATCTCTCCAGAATGCAGGTGAAAGGACCCCTTCCAATAGACGATGACATGCCGGAAGAACATTTGTTGAGTTTCACCATCGGATACTCGAGCATGACACTCGACCAACCTTTGGTAGAGTGTCATACATACAGTCAGAGAAGATGTTTTTCGATTGGTTTGAAGCTTGTAGGGACTTGTTTGCCGTGGTATGCCGATCTAGTGAAATTTTTGGTAGGAGGAGAACTGCCTAAGACTCTGAGCCATCATCAGATAAAGAGTTCACAGTACTTCTGGAATGAACCCTTTCGCTACAAGCAAGGGTCTGATGGACTATTCAGAAGGTGTGTGTCAGAAGAAGAATTTAAGGGAATATTAGAACACTGTCATGGATCCGCATATGGAGGACACTTTGCTGCTTTCAAAACAGCACAAAAGATTCTTCAATCTAGATTATGGTAGTCATCGATCTTTAGGGACTACAAAGAGTTCATATCCAGATGCGATTGTTGTCAAAGAATGGGTAGTATAAGTAGGTTGAATGAAATGCCTCAGAATCCTATCTTGGAAATAGAAGTGTTTGACTGCTGGGGAATCGATTTCATGGGACCTTTTAAACCACCATCTTTAGGGAACAGTTACATTCTGGTTACTGTATATTATGTTTCCAAATGGGTGGAAGCCATTGCTTCTCCCAAAAATGATGCAAAGGTAGTACTGAAGTTGTTCAAACAAATCATCTTTCCCAGGTTTGGAGTGCCAAGAGTTGTGATCAGCGATGGAGGGTCTCACTTCGTCAACAAAGTTTTCGAAAACCTGCTTAGGAAATATGGGGTTAAACACAAGGTTGCAACTCCTTATCATCCCCAAACTAGTGGGCAAGTCGAGGTATCTAATAGGCAGATCAAGTCTATTCTGATCAAAGTAGTTGGGCTATCAAAGAGTGATTGGGCCGCCAAACTGGATGATACTCTTTGGGCTTATAGGACTGCCTTCAAAACACCCATTGGGAGAACGCCTTTTCACCTACTCTATGGAAAGTCTTGTCGTTTGCCAGTAGAACTAGAGTACAAGTCGATTTGGGCAACCAAAGCTTCTGAACATCGATTTCAAGAAAGCCCAAGAAAAGAGACAGATGGCATACATGGATCGCACCAAGGGAGCCCACGACAGGAAGATTAAACCAAAAACGATCACGGCTGGTGATCAAGTGCTTCTCTTTAACTCTAGACTCAAGCTGTTTCCTGGAAAACTTCGATCAAAGTGGTCTGGTCTGTTTAAAGTACTGAAAGTTCTACCATATGGAGCAATCACTTTGACCAACAACAAAGGAGAAGAGTTCATAGTGAATGGTCATAGAGTTAAGCCATACTTGGCTAACTGCACGATTCCCGAGGGAACTTTGGTTCTTCTCGATGAGCCGCCTCATCTCCAATGAATATGAGGAAGTCAAGCTTGAGACTATAAACAAGCACAGTTGGGAGGCAATCCCAAAGGTATCCTCTGTAAATACATTCAATTTTCGCATTCACATTCATTATGTTTGATTTCTTTTATAGTTTTCATTTTTAATTCCATCTATTTCATCTTACATGCACTTGGAAGGATTTTTGTGCATTTTACAGGGAAGTAGGGCCCAAGATAGGACAAGTGGGACCGGAACCGACATGATGGGACAACACTTGACCACGCCTGGTCGAGTGTCCCACTCAAGTGTCAGCTGTTGTTTGGCAAACTGAGACTCGACCAAGCCTGCTCGAGTGTCATGCTCGAGTGTCCCGCCATCACGCCTATTCTGATGTCTACACACCTATAACTGCCAAAAACTGAAAAGGGGGAGACATTTATCTTTAACATTTAATTTAAAATATTTTATTTGATACACTTTCAAATTTCAAATTTGAATAAGATTCCCCCTTATCTCTCATCCTCTATATAAAGAGGAGGTCCCTCTCCTTCTCATTCACACCAAAACTCATTCTCTCACTAAAAACTCTCTCTAGTTTTCTCTCTTTTTGGAGAAGCTTTCTTGATAAATCGCCACTCCTCTCTCAACGTCTCCACTACACTCGACCAACAGCTACTCGAGTGTCAAGCTCGAGTATCTTGATTTCTTCTTCCTTTTCTGACAAACGAACTCCATGTTTGACCGCAAAGCCAACCGTGCTAGTCTCCTACGACTCAGGGCCAAGAACAACGCTCGTTACAGAAGCAATCCTCATCAAGGAGAGTCTTCTAGGGGCGGGTGCAAACCTGACAAAAAGGAGAAAAGAAGGTTAGTAACACAATCTGAGAATGAGTCGGAGGAGGAAAGAGAGTACATGGACGAAGATGATCCAGAGATGAGAAACGAAGAAGGCGTAGAGGAGGATATAGAGGCTAATCTCGTGGAAGAAACACTCAGAGAATCAGTGTATGGCGAGAAAGAAGCTGAGGAAGCAAGGGAGATCATTCAGGCAGGAATGAAGGAGAAGGAGATGAAGAAAAGGCACAACCCAGCAAGAGCACTCAATGATCTGCGAAGAATGGACTTCATAGGAACCCGCTACCCATGCAAAGAGGCATTAACTGCAATGGGCATAACGAGGGACGTGGACCTAATGCTACAAAATTGTGGGCTGTCCACATTTGTATCTCATCCAGAAAGTGCGTATAAGGAAGAGACCATGCAATTTCTTGCCACAGTCCAGATTGTTCTCTATGATGCAGAGAATACGGGTCTTCAAGAAACACAAGGTGGCGGGTACATCTTCTTCGAAGGTGGTGGGTACCCGAAATCCAGCCTTAAGGTATTTTCGCATGATCCTTGCAAATAATTTCTTCTCATGTTTTACCACAGGCACTATCAATCTTGGGGAGATAGAAATGCTTGTGACTGCGCTAAAAGACATAGTCGGAACAAAGAGTGAGATCCCCGATCCTTAGAGATAGGAACGAAGCAGGTCTTACCATCCAATTTGCAAATCAGCTTGTCACTTACCGCGATTGGGCAAGGGACAACAGGACTGGCGGACGTGACGGCAAGGTAGCCATTGGAGGCCTCGTCACTTGCATTTTGGAAAGGTGTGGAGTGCCCATCGATGATAGAGAATAGGCAGATCCCCGGTTCATGAACATGGACCATCTAAGGAGGAGTCAATTCCTATCCGCTGCAGAAGTACAAGGTACTATATACTCTTTCCATCACTTGTTAAGACCAAACGCTTTGCTGCTTCTGCCGAACAGGAAATACACGTCAATAAGGATGGGGCAGAACACGGACTTTAACCCACCTCTGGAGGCTTTATATGATCCCAATGGTCCACCGCCACACTCGTCTACAACAGACAATGACGAGGTAGATCCCGAGGCATACTATTTCGAAGAATACACTATGCCACCATGTCAAGGAGCCCCAATTAAAGAAGCACACAAGGACATTGGCTTGTTGCAAAAGATGAACAAATGGCTCATGAAGAAAGTCAAAAAGCTGAATGCTAGTGACGAGGCTAGAAGGCAAGAGAATGAGGAGCTCAGGTAGAGAGTAGCTGTTTTGGAAAGGAACAGCGGACCGCCATCATAGCCAATTCGCCCAAGGCGCGCTTCTATATCCATGGATCGTGAGAGGCAGTAGCAACCAACACCGGCTAGGCACATTCATATTGGATTGACTCTACAGTTTTGGGAATCATCTTGCTAATGATAGACAGTCTTGCTAGGTTGATTGGCTACTAACCACAGTGAACTTTTAGACTTGCGTTTTTTCCTTCTTAAACACTGATTGGTAGATCATTGACCTTTGAAACCGATGCTTATGTTGTGTCTCAAAAAGAACCAGATTTGTTGCCTCATAATTGAATTCAATTTTTACCAAATTAGGGGCTTGAGATACATTGCATAAGTGTTCATCGATGAAACCATTCTGATGTTGCCTAAGATGAACCTGGACTGTGCGTAAACCCGTACTTTTTCGTGCCTCATTGATAAAGCTAATACATTGATGCCTAAGGTGAGTCGGGATTGTGCGTAAACCCGTACCTTTTCGTGTCTCATTGAAAAAGATGGAGCAAATAAGTACGAGTTTGAGAAAAGATAGGAGTTGAAAATAAGAAGTGATTTGAATGCTGAATTAATGGTGTCTAGCTGAATATCAGGAAGTTGAATCCCAAGGTCTTTGATCGATAGCCCCTCTTGCGGTCTACACTTAAAAAAATAGCTTTCAAATCTGAGTTTCTTAGTGTCCAACTAAGTATTAGGGATTACTCGTTTATTATGATAAGCCTTGATGTAAGTATATTATGGTTCTTACAAAAGAATAGGGGTTCACTTGTGGATTACGGTTTTCGGCTTGATAAGTTGTTTGTTTGAGGTAAGATGTTCCCATTGTCAGCAACCTCTCTTCCTTCTTAGCTCTATGCATATTTGTTAAGGGCAAGCAAAGTCTAAGTTTGGGGGAGTTGATGTATCTGCATTTTAGCACACTTTAGGGGCATTATTTAGCATGTTTTGCATTCATACTTGCAGTATTATCACTGTTTTAGGTTCTTTTAGGCCTAATTTGCATATTTAGTATTGGGCATTGCATACATTGCATAAAGGCGGTTTTTAGGCACTTTTGGAGCTTATTACGGAGTATTTTGGACTACAAGAAGACCTATGAGAAAATCGGCTGGCCTAAAGTTGAAGTTCAGGATGTGATCTAGAAGATTTGTCATGTCTCCATGACACTCGAGCATGACACTCGACCTTCCCTTGGTCGAGTGGTTTTTCGCACCAGAATGTTGACTTTTTTGTCAGAGTTGACCTTTTTGGGCTTTTTGTAAATAGGGCTTATGTATACCTCTTTATGTAAAAAGGCAAGCCTAATAACATTTTGAGCCTTTTTCCTTTTTTCTTTCTAAGTAATTTTTCTTTTTCTCTTTAAGTAATTTTCCTTTTTCTTTTGAACAGAAGATCTTTGTTGATCTTTAAGTATTTTTTCGAATTCTCACTTTCAAATCGAATTTTCTAGAAAAGAATCGAGCTCTCTCTCTCTCTCTTTGAATTGTTGTTTAAGTTTATGTTATTGATTTTCGATTCTAAGTCTAAGCTCTTCTTCATGAATTCTGAGTAAGTTAAATTAGGATTCTTGAGGAGATGGTGAGGTTAGGGTAAACCTAGGGAATTTCCAGATTTGTTTATGGTTAACTAAGGTTTAGATCTCTTTAATTTAAGTGTCCTTAATGCTTATTTCTCTCTGATCAATTGAAGTCTGATCGCTTGGTGATTCCCCACCGAGAGGTGTCTACGGAATCGCTTGAACAAACTTAGGTTGAGATAACTTCTCCTAGCTAAAGAGATTGATTATCTAGGGTGTTATTAGGCTCTGTTAGGTCCATGTATAATGCCTCTTGAACTTCTAATCGTTGTTGGGGATCAAGTCTGGTTGTTGTTCAAGAGAGGTCCCATTGCATGAGAATGAATGTGATTTATGTCATTCCTTGCCTAGAGGTCATCTAAATAGGTTGATAAACAAGTCTGGAACCCCTAGGTATGCCTTAATCATTGATCCTTAACCTCAAGAACCCCTTTTCTCCATTGAATTTTCGAGACTTTTAAAATACTTTGTTTTTAGTTTAAAACTCTGTTTCACAATTACTCTGTTTTGTATTTTACTCTGTTTTGCTATTGCTCTGTTTCTTGTTCATCTAGAATAGAGTGCATCACAACTCACCATAATTGTCTCTGGCTTAGATTAGGATAAGTAGATTGCATCCTGATTGCTAGTTAATTACCCAGTGGATTGACACCATACTGTATTGCAATTGATTACATAACAGTAGGTTATTTGAGAAACACAACAAAACCTTGTTATCAAGGTCAATGCTGTAATACAGAGGAAAGTCATACCGAAGAAGCTAGATGATCCAGGGATATTCACAATCTCATGCTCCTTAGGTCCTCTCACGTTTAGGAGTTGCCTATGCGATCTAGGAGCATCGATCAGCTTGATGCCACTGTCAGTCGCCAAGGGCTTAGGGTTTGACAAGTACAAACCCTAAGATATCTCTGATAGGTCGGTTAGGATTTTGCATGGCATTTTGGAAGATCTACAGGTTCAAGTTGGAGGAGTGGAAATCTCGACAGTTTTTGTTGTTCTCGATATAGGAGAAGAGCCCAAAGACCCCTTGCTGTTTGGTAGACCTTTCTCGGCCACTGCAGGAGCTGTGATTAATGTACCAAAAGGAGAAATCGAACTGAATTTGGGGAAGGATTTCAAATGACTTTCAACATAAGCGATGTGATGAGGAAACCAACTATTGAGGGTGAGCTGTTTGTAGTTCAGGACAGATGATCTTTCACAAGATATGTTTGAGGAATTAATGGAAGAAGATCACCTTGGTAGTGCTCTGACAAAATATGGTTGTGATGGGTACGTGCACAGTGAGACAGAGGTTTACAAGAAACTGTTGGACTCTTACAAGCCTCTGAAAGGGGAAAATCAGCTCGAGACTGCACACTCGATCACCATAAGGTCGAGTGTCATGATTCAGCCCGAGACCGCCTACACTCGACCAACACACTCGACCACACCCAGGTCGAGTGTCAACCTTCAGTCGATCCAGACAATTGGTCAGAGCTCAAATCACCAAAAGTGGATCTTAAACCACTACCCTCGGGTCTCAGTTATGCATTTCTTGGAACCAACTCCACCTATCCTGTGATTCTGAATGATGCATTAACTGAGGATGAGTTAGAAATGTTGCATGCTGAATTGAAACAGTTTAGAAAGGCTCTAGGATACTCATTGTCTGATATTAGAGGAATTTCTCTTGACTTGTGCACTCATAGAATTCACCTTGAAAATAAATCTTACTCTAGCAGGGAACTTCAAATGAGATTAAATCTGAATCTGAAAGAGGTTGTTAAGAGGGAGATTTTGAAATTGCTAGATGCTGACATTATTTACCTTATATCGGATAGCAAATGGGTATCTCCTGTGCATTGTGTGCCTAAGAAGGGAGCAATAACTGTTATTAGGAATGATAATGATGATTTGATTCCCACTAGGACTGTTACAGGCCATAGGATGTGCATCGATTTTACGAAATTGAATTCTGCATCTAGAAAAGATCATTACCCCTTACCCTTCATTGATCAAATGCTAGAGAGGTTGGCTAATCATTCATATTACTACTTCTTTGATGGATATAGTGGATTTTTCCAGATCCCTATACATCCAAATGATCAGGAAAAGACAACCTTTACCTGCCCTTATGGCACATTTGCATATAGAAGAATGTCGTTTCGTCTCTGTAATGCACTTGCTACTTTTTAGAGTTGCATGACTTCGATATTTTCAGATCTGATTGAGGAGATGGTTGAGGTGTTTATGGACGAATTCTCTGTCTGTGGCTCTTCTTTCTCCTCTTTTTTATCGAATTTGTGCAGGGTTCTATCTAGGTGTGTTGAAACAGACCTTTTGCTCAATTGGGAAAAGTGCCACTTCATGGTGAGAGAGGGCCTCGTTCTGGGTCATAAAATATCGGAAAAGGGTATTGAGGTTGACAAAGCCAAAATAGAAGTGACGGTTCAGTTATAGCCTCCCAAAACAGAGAAGGACATTAGGAGTTTCTTAGGACATGCAGCGTTTTATAGGCGCTTCAATAAGGATTTTTCTAAGACAGCCAGACCTATAACTCATCTCCTTTGTAAGGAAACAAAGTTTGTCTGTAAGGACTCAAAGATGCCTTAGTGACAACACCTATTGTTCAAGCACCCGATTGGACTCTTCCTTTTGAGATAATGTGTGATGCTAGTGATTACGCTGTGCAAGCAGTTTAAGGACAAAAGAAGGATAAGAAGCTCAATGTGATCTAGTATGCTAATAGAACACTGGATGAGGCTCAGGTGAAGTATGCAACGGCGGAGAAGGAATTACTTGCAGTGGTGTTCGCATTTGAGAAATTCAGGTCCTATTTGGTTGGATCGAAGGTTGTTGTACACACAGATCATGCAGCCCTGAGGTACTTGATGAAAAATAAGGATGCTAAGCCTAGAATACTTAGGTGGATTTTCTGCTGCAGGAGTTCAATATGGAGATAGTGGACAAGCCCGGGATAGAAAACGGTGTCGCATATCACCTCTCTAGGATGCAAGTTTAAGGATCTCTTCCGATGAATGAAGATATGCCAGAAGCGCACCTGTTAAGCTTTTCAATCAGACACTCGACCATGACACTCGATCAAGCCTTGGTCGAGTGTCCGTTTTCTGATTAGAAAAGGTGCTTTAGATTTGGGATGCAACTTGCTGGAACTAGTCTGCCGTGGTATGCTGATCTGGTGAACTTTTTGGGCAACTAAGCTGCTGAATTTCGATTTTAAGATAACCCAAGACAAAGGACAGATGGAAATGCATGAACTTGAGGAGATTAGACTTGAAGCATATGATAGCTCTAAGGCGTACAAGGATCGCACCAAAGCAGCTCATGACAAGAAGATTCAGTCTAAGACGATCACAGCTGGTGATGAAGTGCTTCTCTTTAACTCTAGGCTCAAGCTGTTTTCGGGTAAACTCCGATCCAAGTGGTATGGTCCATTCAAGGTGGTGCAAGTTCAACCATATGGAACAGTTACCTTGACCAACAAAAAAGGGAAAGAATTCACAGTGAATGGTCACAGAGTTAAGCCATGTTTGGCTAACTGCACGATTCCCGAGGGAACTTTGGTTCTCCTCGATGAGCCACCTCATCTCCAATGAAAATGAGGGAGTCAAGCTCGAGACTATAAACGAGCGTAGTTAGGAAGCAGTCCCAAAGGTATCCTCTGTATATACATTCCATTTTACATCCACATTAGGGATATTTCATTTCTTTCGATATTCTTATAGCTTTTTCCTTTAATTGGTATTATTTCATCTTACATGCACTTGGAAGGTTTTTTGTACGTTTTGCAGGGAAGTGGGACCCAAAATAGGACAGGTGGAGCCACAACCGACATGTTGGGATAACACTCGACCACGTCTGGTCGAGTGTCCCACACGAGTGTCAGCTATCTTTTGACAGACTGACACTCGACCAAGCATGCTCGAGTGTCATACTCGAGTTTCCCACCACCTTGCCTATTCTGAGGCCTGCGCACCTATAACTGCCAACAGCTGAAAAAGGGGAGACATTTACTGCTAAAAATGGGTCAAATCTATCTTTAATGTCTTATCTTTTATATTTAATTTAAACGATTTGATTTGATCCACATTCAAATTTGAAATTTTAAAAAGATTCCCCCTTATCTCTCCTCCCATATATAAAGAAAAGAACCCTCTCCCTTCTCATTCACACAAAAATCCATTCTCTCACTAAGAATTCTCTCTAGATTTTCTCTCTTTTGCAGAAGCTTTCTTCTGAAATCGAGTGCAGGAGGTCTCAAGGGTTCAGTTCGATCAACCACTGCTCATCCCCTCAGAACATTCGTGACACTCGACCTCTACTGCTCGAGTGTCGCTTCTCCTTCCTTTTTCCAGTGAATCGATACCATGTCTAAACGGAAAACCAACCATGCTAGTCTCCTCTGACTCAGAGCCAAGAACAATGCTCGATCCAGAAAGCAACCCAGCAAGGAGAATCTTCTAGGAGGAAACCAGATAAAAAGGAGCGAAGAAGGTTGGTGATCCAATCAGAGAGTAATTCAGGGGAAGAGAGGGAATACATGGATAAAGATGATCCAGAGCTGGGATGTGAGGAGGATACAGAGGAAGCCATGGAGGCCGATCTCGTGGATGAGACACTCCAAGAAGCAGGGTATGGAGATCAAGAAGCTAAGGAAGCAAGGGAGATCATCCTGGTTGGTATGAGGGAGAAAGAGATGAAGAAGAAGCACAACGCAGAAGGAGCCCTCAATAACCTGCGAAGAATGGTTTTCGTAGGTACCCGTTACCCATGCAAGGAAGTATTGACTGCAATGGGATTGACTAGGGACATGGACCTGACGCTCCAGAACTGTGGACTGTCCACGTTTGTGTCTCATCCAGAACATGCATACAATAAGGAAACCATGCAATTCCTAGCCACTATCCAGATTGTTCTTTATGATGCAGACAATGTGCGTCCTTAGGAGAGACAAGGTGGCGGGTACCTCATCTTCACAATTAGGGGTCGGGACTACCGTTTTAATTTCAGAGCACTCTGAGAGTTGTTCCAGTTTCCAAAAGTCTAGTCTGAGAGTTATGGGCCGGATTTTGACAGAACCGAACTAGATGATATATGGCGCTCTATAGCCTCAACAAGAAGTAGGTTTTCGTCAGCTCGATCGAAGGCGTCACTGATTCGGAATCCAGCTTTGAGGTACTTTCGCATGATCCTTGCAAATACTTTCTTCTCACGCTTTACTACAGGTACTATCAATCTTGGGGAGATGGAAATGCTGGTGACTGTACTCAAAGACATTGTTGGGACGAGGAGTGATGGTTCCCCGATAATTGGAGACAGAAACGAAGCGGGTTTGACAATCAAATTCGCTAACCAGCTTGTCATATACCGCGATTGGGCGAAAGATAACAGAACTGGTGGATGTGAAGCCAAGATCACCATTAGATGACTCGTTACTTGTATTCTGGAAAGGTGTTGAGTGTCCATCAATGAAGCAGAATGGGTGGATCCTTGGTTCATGAAAATCGACCATCTCCAGAGATGTTAGTTCCTATCCACAACCGAGGTACAAGGTAAGCACGTCTACACTTTTCATCACCTGCTTAGACCAAACGCTTTTTTGCTGTTGCCAAACAGGGAATACACATCGATAAGGATGCGGAGGAACACAGACTTCAACCCACCGCAGGAAGCCTTATACGATTCCAACGGTCCTCCACCACCCTCATCCCCTACCGACATGGACAAGGTGGACCCTGAAGCATACTGTTTCGAGGAGTTCACCCTGCCACCACGTCAGGGAGCCCCAATAAAAGAAGCACACAAGCACATAAGCTTGCTTCAAAAGATGAGCAAATGGGTAATGAAAAGAGTCATAAAGCTTACTGCTAGTGATGAGACTAGACGACGAGAGAATGAGGAGCTGCGTAGAAGGGTAGCTGCTTCGGAAAGAGGTGGAGGACAGTCACCAAGGACGGTTCATCCAAGGCGAGCCTCTGTATCAATGGATCATGAGAGACAGAAGCAACCAGCACCATCTAGGCACTCTTTCGCAAACACCGCAGCGTTTTCATATAGGTGGCCACTCAACCCAGGAGCCGCAACCTCGAGTCGGACACTCGAGCAGCACCAGATCGAGTAATCAACCGGGACACTCGACCAAGGTGATCTCGAGCGTCGACAGGACGACGACGGTTACATGGCTGCAATGCGAGACAAGGTCGCCGACTACTAGAACCTCTAAGAGGTACAAATTCCTTCCTTCACTTGACTTGATGGTCTAGGATCCTCTTTCGGGTCTTTGTACACACAAGAGACTGTGTGATTTAAGTTTGGGGGAGGGTTCTAGAGGATATTTGACTTTGTTTACTGTGATTCTTAGTTTTGATTTTCGTCATTTCATCTTCGGCATTTCATTTAAGGCATAGAAAAACCAAAAACATTTTTTTAGCATATTTTTTCATTTGCATATCATTTAAGGCATAGAAAATCATTTTTTTTTGAAAAAACCATGAAAAAGCATTAGTCAAAAACAGAGTGTTCATATTACTGCATTGCATTCATATAGGATTGAGTCTAGAGTTTTGGAAATCATCTTGTTAATGATAGACAGTCTTGCTAGGTTGATTGGCTAGTAACCATAGTGAACTCTTGGACTTACGTTCTTGAACACTGATTGGTAGATTATTGACCTTAGAAATCTCCTCTTATGTTTTTTTTCAAAAAGGACCAGATTTGTTTCCTCATAATAGGGTTTAATTTTTACCAAATTAGGGGCTTGAGATACATTGCAAAACATCCTTCCTTATGTTCAGCTAGCTAAGTAGAAAGAAAAGCTTAAGATAAATATAGAATCATCCTTCTTCCAACTCAGCTTAAATAATATGGTCTAAGATGAATGGAGATTATGCGTAAACTCGTACCTTCATGTGTTCATCGATGAAACAATTTGGATGTTGCCTAAGATGAACTGGGACTGTGCGTAAACCCGTACTTTTTTGTATTTCATTGATAAAGCTAATTCATTGATGCCTAAGGTGAACAGGACTGTGCGTAAACCCGTACTTTTCCGTGTCTCAATTATAAAGCTGGAACAAATAAGTATAAGTTTGAGCTAATGTAGGAGTTGAAAATAAGAAGTGATTTAAATGCTGAATTAATGGTGTCTAGCTGAATTTGAGGAAGTTGAATCCCAAGGTCTTTGATCGATAGCCCCTCTTGCGGTCTGCACTTATTAAAATAGGTTTCAAATCTGAGTTTCTTAGAGTCCAGCTAAGTATTAGGGAGTATTCGGTTATTATGCTAAGCCTTGATGTAAGTAGATTGTGGTTTTTACAATGGAATGGGGGTTCACATGTGGATTACAGTTTTCAGCCTGATGATTTGATTGTTTGAGGTGAGATGTTCCCATTGTCAGCAACCTCTCTTCCTACTTAGCTCTATGCATTTGCTTGAGGGCAAGCAAAGACTAAGTTTGGGGGAGTTGATGTGACTGCATTTTAGCATGTTTTAGGGGCATTATTTAGCATGTTTTGCATTCATACTTGTAATATTATCATTGTTTTAGGTTCTTTTAGGCATAATTAGCATATCTAGTATTGGGCATTGCATACATTGCATAAAAGGCGGACTTCAGGTACTTTTGGAGCTTATTATGAAGTATTTTGGACTACAAGAAGACCTATTGGTGAATCGATTGGCCTAAAGTTGAAGTTAAGGATGTGATATACAAGATTTGGCATGTCTCCATGACACCCAACCATAACACTCGCCATCACTTGGTCGAGTGGTTTTTCGGACCTCAGTGTTGCCTTTTTCGTCAAAGTTGACTTTTTTAGGGCTTTTTGTAAAAATGGCTATAAATACCCCCCTTATGTAATTAAGCAATCTTTATTTCATAAAATTTCCCGTTAGCAGGATCGGGTAGGATATTGAGTATGAGGAGAAAGAAAAGAATTAGAAGCGTCTCTCATAGGTTCACCAATTTATTAACTCTTGCCTTTCTCTAGAATGTTTTAGCCTCTTCTCTTTAAGCAAAAAAGACTTTTCTCCATTTTCCTTTGTAATTTCCTGTTCTTTGAATCTCAGATCCTTGTTGATCTTTTGAGAATTCGATTTTCTGCTTTCAATCATTGTTGTTCATCTCTGTTTGATCTTTCTGATGATGTTAATGATTTACAATTCTGGGTTTATGTTTTTCATCATGAATATTGAGTAGATCAATTAGGGTTCTTGAGGAGATGGTGAGATTAGGGTAGATCTAGGGAATTCCAGACTTGTTTAGGGTTGAATAGGCTTAGATCTCTTGAATTTAAGTGTCCTTAATGCTTATTTCTTTCTGATCAATTGAAATATGATGGTTTAGTGTTTCCCACCCAAAAGGTGTTTGTGATAATGCTTGAATGAACTTAGGTTGAGATCACTTCTCCTAGCTCAAGAGATTGACTGTCTAGGGTGTTATTAGGCTATGTTAGGTCTGTGTTTAGTGCCTCTTGAGCCCTCTAATCGTTGGTGAGAATCAAGTCGGTTAGGGTTTGAGAGAGGTCCCATTGCATGAGAATGAATGTGATTTCTATGATTCCTTGCCTAGAGGTCATCTAAATATGTTGATAAACGAGTCTGGAACCCCTATGAATGCATTGATAGCTGATCCTTGATAAAGACGTTTTTACAGTTTTTTCTCAAATATCAAACTGTCTTATGTATTCAATTGTAGTACAGTATGGTGTCAATCCACTGGGAGAGTAACTAGCAATCAAGATGTAATCTACTTATCCTAATCTAAGCCAGATTCGATTTAGTGAGTGGTGATCTAATCTAGGTGAAAACGAAATCCTAAAACAGAGTGCTAAAACCGAGACATGAAAATAGAAATGTAAAAGCAGAGCATTAAAAATAAAGCAGTAGCAAAATGAAATGAAGTGCAACACCAAATCTCAACCTAAAAGCAAAGTATTAAAATTCACGGAAATTCAATAGAGGAAAAAGGGGTTCTCGAGGTTGAGGATCAATGATTAGGGTATTCCTAGGGGTTCCGGACTTATTTATCAACCTATTTAGATGACCTCTAAGTAAGGAATCACAAAGTAATCACATTCGCTCTCGCGCAATGGGACCTCTCCTAAAACACAACCTGACTTGACTCTCGCCCAACGATTGAAAATTCAAGAGGCTTTAAGTATGGACCTTACAGAGCCTAAGAACATCCTAGACAATCAATCTCTTAAGCTAGGCAGATGTTATCTCAACTTAAGCATGTTCAAGTGATTCCCCAAACGCCTCTCGGGGGGGATTCACCAAGAGATCGAATTTCAATTGATCAGAAAGAAACAAGCATTAGGAACACTTAAATTAAAGAGATCTAAGACTTTAATCAAACATAAACAAATCTGGAAATCTCTAAGTTTTCCCTTAATCTCACCCTTTCCTCAAGAACCCTAAGCTAACTTACTCAGAATTCATGAAGTGAAACATAGACTCAAAATCAAAAATCAATTGCATAAACTTAAGACTAAAAATCGTAAATTGCTTTGTAAAGAGAAGTCATAATTTTGCTAGAAAATATTGTATATTAAAACTGGAAATTCTAGTACAACTTATAGATTAAAAGATCTTAAAGAAAAAGGAAAAATACTTAATGAGAAAAAGGGAAAATTCCCGAGAAAGAAAAATGGGAAATTCCTTTAAAAAGTAAAAAGGAAATTTCCTTAAGAAAAGAAAATAAAAAAATCTTAAAATAGTTGTTGGGCTTGCACAAGTAGGTATTGATGGGGCTTTTTCGCAGAGAAGCCCAAGAAGTAAACCTCGTCAAAAGTCTTAGTTCTGGTCCGCAAATCCACTCGACCAAGTGATGGTCGAGTGTCATGCTCGAGTGTCAAAACTCGAGTGCCAAATCTTCTAGTTCACATCCTGAACTTCAACTTTAGGCCAGACGATTCCTCATTGGTCTTCTTGTAGTCCGAAATACTCCATGATAAGCTCCAAAAAGTGCCTAAAAATACCTTTTATGCAATGTATGCAATGCCCAACACTAAGTATGCAAATTAGGCCTAAAAGACCCGAAAACAATGATAATAATGCAAGTATGAATGCAAAACATGCTAAATAATGGTCCTAAAATGTGGTAAAATGCAGACACATCAATCCTTAACCTCAAGAACCCACTTTCCTTAATTGAATTTTCGACTTTTCTACACTTTGTTTTTCGCCATTAATTATGTTTCTGCATTGCTCTGTTTTTCATCATAGCTCTGTTTTTAGTTGCTCTGTTTTTGTTCTATTTTTATGTTCTGTTTTTACTCTGTTTTTACGTTTTTTTTTACTCTGTTTTGCGTTCTGCTTTCATTAAGCTTGATTAGCATAATATCTTTCACCGTATCATTTTGGCTTAGATTAGGTTGAGTTGATTGCATCCAAATTGAATAGTTGCTAGCCCAGTTGGATTGACACCTTACTGTACTGCGAATGATTACATAACAGTAGGTTATTTGATAACCGTATATATCTTGTTATCAACCTTCCCAAGAGGATCAGGAAGACATACGCTCACTGATTAAGGGGCTCCACACGCTACCGAGAGACTTAGAACATGGAGTTTATTTCTATGGATTTCTGACTCAATTATCTAACTACACGAGGTTCAATCAGCCCAATCGAAACTCAGAGCCGAAAGTTATGAATTTTACAAGTTGGACCTTCTGCACGAAGGCCTTATGCGCGACAACATCAACTTTAGAGCAACGTTCCTATTTAAGGAACGTTCGGGATCCACTTCCCTTAAGAGCTTGCAGACTTATGTTTGGCGACCAGGAGACACTCTAAGACATTCAGAAGCATCCAAGAGAGTCTTCCCATGCTCCAGAACGCACAGGATTAGGGGAATCCTCCACATTGAAGACTTTTCATATCCGCCGATCACCAAATCTTCTACAACATCTCTAAGATCGACGGCCCTCATCACTTGTCCGTTGGACACTTAATTTTGTGATATTTTCTTCCTATTTTTAGCACATTACCGTTGTAGTATTGAGCCTATATAATCTCAAGTCTTCCTTTGTATTTTTATGACTGGAAAGACAAAAAAACACTTGAATGATGAAATTCTCTTTGTTAGAATACTTAGCCGCCTTCTCTTTTTGTTTTAAGGATTCAAGAATAAGAGACGAGTCAAGCTTGTGAGGATTCCAACTTAACGGATCCGAGATTATCAGAGGAATAATCACCCTCCTTTGTGGTTCTCATTCATGAAATTCCGCCAAAAACTAGTATTCATCGGTTTGGACTAACCAAGGTCGAGCTGTTGAATTCTTATCTGAGACCTCACCACCGAGGCTCCTATCAATCTAAGTATGGTTATTGTAGAAACATAGAAGAGCGAATAAACTTCTATGAGGCAAAGAAAGGCAAAGACAATAAGAACCAGACTCTAGCTTTAGATGATGAAATGGATTCCCTAATAAGAAATTTCACATGGGATTTTGTTGACAAACCAGACTTTCAAAAGGTGATACGTTCAAAATGGATCTTTAAACTGAAATCGAGAATATCTGGATTGGAGAAACCTATACACAAGGCTAGGTTAGTGGCCAAAGGATATGCACAAACTGAAAGGATAAATTACAATAAGGTATTTTCCCTTGTTGTTAAACATGTATCTATATGGCTTCTTCTATCTACATTGGCAAATTTTGACATGGAATTCGAATAACTAAATGTTCAGACTGCTTTCCGACATGGTACACTAAAAGAGAAGATATTCATGAAGCAACCAGAAAAGTATAAAGAAGAAATTTTTTGTCTAATTCGAGAATCCATGTATGACGTAAAACAAAGTGCAAGAGAATAGAATCAGAAAATAGATTCATTCTGAGTAAAACAACTGAATGAAATGATCTATCTACTTCTATATAATGATGACATGCTAATTTTCCTCAGCTGGTTAAGCTAAATTCAACAGAATCAGAAAAAATCTTAGTATAGAGTTTGAGATGAAAGATTTGGGCAAAGCAAGAAAGTTTCTAGGGATCAACATACTTAGAGATAAAACTAATTCATCTCTAATTCTTTCTCAGAGTTCTTACATCAAACAAGTTCTGAAGGTATTTGAAATGAGTGAAAGCATATATGTTTCAACACTATTAGGTTTTCATATTAAGTTGAAAAAACTATCTACAAAGAAGAGAAAGTTCAATCAGAGGAAATGAAAGATGTAACTTATGCAAGGGCAGTTTGTAGTGAATGTACGCCATGTAGGATATCGTCCAGACCTCTCTTACGCAGTAGGAATGGTTAGTAGATATATGGCAAATTCTGGAAAAGAACATTGACAAGCAGTACAATAGATAGATACTTAATTGATGCAACAAATTTGAATTTAACATTCAGGAAGTATTCATGGAAGGCAATCTAGATATATGCAGATATATAAGAGGTTCTACTTTCACAGTTGGCGGTAATACAGTTAGTTGGAGATCAAGACTAAAAAAACTAGTGGCTCTCTCAATGAAAATTTTTGAATACATTGCACTATGAGAAAGTTGCAGAGAACCAGTTTGGTTGAAAGAAATCAGAGAAGAAATTGATTTCAAACAAGAACTGTTTGAAATATACAATGATTATCAAAGTTCTCTCTACTTAGCAAATAATCGAATGTGTAACGCTAGGACAAAGCACATCAAAGAAAAGTTAAAGTAATGTAATACAAGACAACGAGGTACAAGTTTTTAATATTCATACATCAAAAAACCTTGCAGATGCTATAACGAAGGTATTACTTGGACATAAGTTTTATGAGTGCATGTAGAGTTTGAACATGCAGAAGGTTTGAGCTTGTCTCATGGGAAGGGTTTCAAGCTCGGAACAAAGAGAAATCAAAGCGAGATTGGGCATTCAATTTAGATGACACGTTGTGGGCTTAAAGATCCACTTTTAAAGCTCCAACTGGAAGAACCCCGTTCACCTCCTGTATGGGAAGTCATGCCATTTACCAGTTGAGATAGAGTACAAAGCGATGTGGCTAACAAAGTTTATGAATTATGATCTTAAAACTGTTAAGGAGAAAATGATCATTGACTTGCATAAATTGGAAGAGACCAGACTTGAAGCTTATGATATCTCAAAAATTTACAAGGAGAGAACTAATGTCTTTCATGATAAGATGATTTCACCCAAGCGGATCAAATTTGGTGATTCAAGTGCTTCTGTTCAACTTGAGGCTTAAGTTATTTCCTGCAAAACTAAAGTCAAGATGGTTGGGTCCATATAAATTCAAGCAAAATTTGACATATGGAGTTGTAACTCTGATCAACAAAGATGGTGAAAACTTCATAGTGAAGGAAACCAAGCCCGAAAGAACTTCAGTTCTTCTAGATGGGCAATCTCATCTCTTATGACTGTGAAGAGTCAAGCTCAGGATTTTAAACAAACTCACATGGGAGAAACTCCCATGATATCATTGTAAACAAATTAATTAATTTTTTTTTTTACTTTTCTTTAATATTTTTTTGTTTTACTTCTGAATTTCAGAAAATAGGGAAGGTGTAAAATATCCTTAATGTTACATTTCATTTTTGGTGCCATATGCAAGTACTCAACGTTTAAAGCAATAGAAGAAAGTTGAGATGAAAGAAATTGGCTCCTCCTTACTGTACATTCACGTTCTTAGCAATATGAGATGACCCCTCATGTATTCTCACTTTCTTTTCCTTTTAAATTTACTTCACTCCACTCTCTCTCACTCACCCCTCATACATGAAAAAGTAATTATCGCTCATCTCTCTCATGGAAACATTTCTAGTTTCTTCATTGTTGTTTCTTTTACAGAAATTTGAATCCACTCAGTCAAGGATCCAAGATAAAATGAGTAGAGTATAAGCCACTGCCGTTTACTTGAGCCCGTGCTCGAGACGAAATTTGGTAACAGAAGTTTTACTCTATTGTCAAATCCTATTATACGTGTATGTCGGTTGTAGTATAATAGGTGTCAATCCAACTGGGAATGTAATTATCAATCACGATGCAGTTAACTATCCTAATTCAAGCCAATCAAAGTGTGGTTTCTCTAACAACCTAATTCGAACCTTTAAAACAAAAATAGACAAAACAATGCAATTGTAAATAATTCGAACAAAGCAATAAACAGTAGAGTATCAAATAGAATTAACGCAGGGTGAGAATGCAGGATCCTGAGGAGTGAGTTTCATGGGTCAACGTGACTCTTAACTTATCTAGACGCTTGATATCACTCAATAGAGCTAGTCTCTAGGCAACGAGAACAAAAACAATGAGTCCACTCTCGTGGTAAACAAACTCGAGTAGACTACTAACAGACCATATCGCCAAAGGCGTTTGATAATCTAGTCGGAATGAACGATCAACTCGCCTAACGCCGCATCTCAGACATTCGATCCCTCGAGCTGAGCATGTGAATCTCTGAAGTGGTTCAGTCTGACGCTCTACCAAACACCCATCGGTGCTAGAGCGTCTCAGAACAAGCCTCAGTTGATCAGAATGAAACTAGTGATGATAACACCAAATCAGAAAAGACTTACATAAATCCAACCCTAAATATGATCCCCACCAGATAGACGTAAAGCTTTAGCGCCTTAGAAAACCTAAGCATCACGTATACCTAACTCATCCTCAGGAACCCTAGGTGACTACTCAGAACGCATGAGTTTAACAGCAAACACGAATTTAAGGTTTAAATGCATCAATGAAGGACTCGAACAAGGTATGAAATCAACGCTTAATGTAAAACTGAATTACATAAAAATAAAATCGAAAATCAGAAAGTTGTGTTCGATTACAAAGCTCTAAGTTCGCAAGAAAAATCAATTGTAAAAACTAGCGTTCGGGTTTTGCAACACGTAAGAATATTTATACTAAACTCATAGCAAAACCCTAGATAAACTCGGCCCAATGCGCAGTGGATTTTAGCCTCGGTTTGGCCCAATAGTGAAAAACGTAGTAGTGCGTTTGAGCTGGCCCTCCGCGAGTGGGTACTCGAGTTGAGCTCGAGTGAGTGAACTCACGCGTGTGAGCTCGATCTGGCGCGTGTGTGAGCTCGAGTAGGGGGCTCGAGTTGGGGGCTCGAGTCGGGAGCTCGAGTTGGGAGCTCGAGTTGGGAGCTCGAGTTGGGAGCTCAAATTGCGGGCTCGAGTTGGGGGATTGAGTTGGGTGCTCGAGTTGGGGGCTCGAGTTGGGAGCTCGAGTTGGGAGCTCGAGTTGGAGGCTCGATCTAGGGCTCAATCTGGGCTCGACCTGGGGCTCCATCTGGGCTCGACCTGGGGCTCAATCTAGGCTCGACCTGGGGCACAATCTATGCTCGACCTGGGGCTCAATCAGGGCTCGACCTAGGGCTCAATCTGGGCTCGACCTGAGGCTCGATCTGCCCGCATCCAGTACTTGGACACTCACAAAACGTAGTATGTATGCACATGCATGGGAATGTGTATGAATGATACTATCTAGACTCCAACTATATGAGAATGTATCAAAATGTACGTATAATATACCTAAATGATGCTCCTAAGACGTGCTAAAAACGTGTATATCAACGAGCTAATTGACACTCAACACTGTTAATTTATGCTCGAGAGTTGATTTTCTCCTTGAGGCATACATCAAGCCGTCGCTTACCAAGTTGTCGTAACTGCTACCATCTACTCGAGCAAGCAGGTTGATCCACAAGTCGAGTCAAACCGCCACCGTTCTAAACCAACTTACTTGATTTGTTTCAGTATCGTTGAACTAAAGAAGTGAACTACGTTAAGTTAAACCCCTTGCTCCTACTCAAGTTGACATTGTTGGCGCTATAATCTCGAGCATGCTGGTTGATTCCCTCCATCGAATATAGCAAAAAATCCAAAAAATTGAAGCGACTCGAGTCAGAAAGTGAAGCCGCAATTAAATTAAGTTAACTGTGAGGTTGAGAGAGTTTTTGGGAAGAAACCGCAAGTAGCAAGAATGAGAAAACCAAGAGAAAGTTCTTTAAACTCCCACTCATTCTAAGCGACTCAATTTAAAACGCTTGTGAAATCCCACATTGCGACATAATCGCTGCTCAATTCGAACGAGGGGAGTTGAATTATTTGTGGCAGCTGATGGCGGAACCTGATCAATATAATTTGTCCCAAAGTAAGTACACAAAAATCAGAAATCCTCGGCTGAGGTCCTTCCATAAGGTGATTGTGTGCACATGCTTTGCCAGATGCGAGTCAGGAAATGTGAGAAGAGTAGAGCTCGAAATGATAGATGAGGTGCTTAAGAATATTCTCAACCATATTGAATATGGTATGATGTTTGTGGGAAATCTAAAAAACAATGCGCAAAGGCGCTAATGCAACACCTGGTTAGTTTCAAAAAGTGGGCTAGTCTGTTAGAGAACAAGACAAAGGGAATCATCTGTGGTGGTGGGATAGTAACGAGAATATTGGACGCGTGTAGCGTGTATTTGAAATCAAAATCAATCCCTCCAAAATGGCTAAACACAACATACCTAACATTACAAATTCTTACAAAAGGTGCTAGGAAAAAAACTCTAGATGTATAAGTTTACACTCCCAGGTACAGTAGATGAGGTGATAATACTGCTTCTGAACATAGACTATAAAGCAGTGGAAGTTTCAGGAAACATTGCATATATACTTCCAACAAAGCTCCATGTGGAGCTCGAGCCTAAATAGACCGTATAGCGTAGGAGCCATAGCCAACTTAAATGAACTATACAACGTATTTCTATTTCGATGTATAACTGGATCTGAAGATGAACAGAGGCGTAAAAAACTCACAAAAACATCAGTTTACTAAAGAAGTGAAGCAAGTGGCAAGACAAACAAATAACATCACTCGTGGCATAGTTCATGGACTTCAAATTTGGTTCCATCTTTAAAGAAGAAATAGATTCAACTCCTCCGAACTACAAAGGTTCAACTCCTGTAGTTCTCACATCGTCAACATCATTCTCGCGCAACACTAAGTGATATTCCAGGTCAACCCAACCTCGCATTACATCTTTGCGTGTCTAAAGGCAATTCCACAACAACAGCAGCAGGAGAAAACGCCACAGTTATGCCACTTTGATCTTAACTGTGAAACTGACTTTGAGCCCTCAGTCGAGTCGGGTGATGGATGCTACAATTATGAACTTATAGGTGCATCCCAATCTACCCGCTCGAAGAACATCATCGAGTTGATCCCGCTGGCGGCCATGAACTTTCTCGATTCGTTTGAATCATACTCGTCCTACACTTTCCCACAAGAACAACAACAAGAACCACAACCCATAACGACAATATGGAAGTGGATCCATTAGGGTGGTCTCTGTTTGCTAATCTAGGATTCTTCTTTGGACTTATATTCACAAAAGGACAGTGTGATTTAAGTTTGTGGGAGGGTTTTAGATGAATTAATGTTGTATTTTGTATTTTTTAGTTTTGATTTTTCATATAGTTTCATCATATCACCTAAGGCATCGAAAATAAAATAATTTTTTTTTCTTTCAGCATCATTGATCATTGCATTGCATATAAGGCATATTAAAAAAATTGAAATTGTTTTAAAAAATCCAGAAAAGAGTGTCATGTAGCTTCATTCATATATGATTGAATCTATAGTGCACATGGGAATTAGGAGGATACAACCGTGTATGACTTGCTGCTTCACTTGTGTATCCGAGCTAGTTCTGAATGGTAAAACCACACCATGCTAAGACTTTACTTACATGCCTATTTATCCCTCTTTCTACCTATTCTCATTCCTCTTTTAAATTAATAGGGAACAAACCTTCCTCTCACTAAGCTTTCTTATTCCTGGCCAATTTGATGAAATTGTAAATGGTAGGCTTCCACATGTTCAAATCTCAGACAATGTTGCCTTTATTGACGCGGAATCCCGAATGAATCATCACTCCAAGTTGTAAGAATAGTTCTTGGTCTAGAAAGAACTTGAGTAACCTCCACCTTAGGTATATCAAACCTAAGATTGTTGTTGTTTCAACTCGCCTTCAATTAAGCAAGGTGGTGGAACCACGGGATGTTGACTCGAGTAGCCCCCACCTTTAGTATATTAAACCAAAAATTATTGCTATTTCAACTCGCCCCTTCATGCCAATGGCTGGGAATGGGCACACAAGTGTGATGGAAATCACTTGAGAAACCAGTTTGATCCCTTTGATATGACACACCAAGAAAGATCAAAAAGTTTACAAAGAACAAAAGAGAATCACTCTCACATTTATTGATAAAAAAAGTTGAATCCTCACAAATGAGAATTACATAAGTTTATAAAGAAAAGAAAGGACTCTCTAGATTCCACTAGATTTATTGAATGTTTTAAAGATGAAGAGTAAAGACTACTAAGTAAATGACAAATAAATGTCACAATTTATTATGACTTGAATGAGAAAGACTCTTGAACTTTTGGCCTCTAAAATATCTTTTAGTCTTCCAAATTCATCATTATTCATGGGCTGGACTTTAAAACTTGATTTAGGACTTCTGTTGGACTTGTAAAAGGCTCAAAGTAGTTTGGACTTGGCAAGCATAAAGTCCAATGGATTTCTTATGTTGTTCTTTGTCCAAAACGCCTTGAATAAATCCACAAATGCTCTCCTTTATTTGTTTAGCTCGTGATCTTGTAATTAGACCGACTGTAATCTCCAAAGCTCTCTCGTAATCTTCATTGTTTAGCTCTAAGTTCTCCTTAGCTTCCTTCCTGCTTTCCATTATCGTATCATCCCCTTCCTCTTGAAAAGGATTTGACCTCAAATCAAGTTCATCTGCATCAAAAGGAATCAAGTCAGAAATGTTAAAGGTAGAACTGATTTTGTACTCACTTGGAAAGTTTATCTTGTAGGCGTTTTCATTGATCTTTTCCAAGACTCAAAATGGCCCAATGGCCTTTGGTGTTAGCTTAGACTTCCTTTAAGCTGGAAATCGTTTCTTCCTCATGTGAACCCAAACTAAGTCTCCGAGTGTAAAGCTTTTCTCACGCCTTCCTTTGTTGGCTTGATTTTGATATTGCTTAGTCTTTTGCTCAATGTTAAGCCTCGTCTTTTCATGAAGCTACTTGAATGCCCTGTGCACTTACAACAAAATCTAGAAATACAAGGTTATCCATACAAAATATACACTTTTTCAAGTTAGCATATAGTTTTTCCTTTCTTAGTACACCAAAAACTGATTTCAAATGCTCATTGTGCTCTTCCAAACTTTTGCTAAAAACCAGAATATCATCAAAGTAGACAACCACAAAAAAACCAATAAAATATCTCAAAACATGGTTCATTAACCTCATGAACGTGCTGGGTGCATTAGTTAATCCAAAAGGCATGACTAACCACTCATAAAGACCATGTTTTGTTTTAAAACTGTTTTTCATTCATCACCCTCTTTCATTCGAATTTGGTGATATCCACTCTTAAGATCAATTTTAGAAAAGACACAAAAACCATGCAGCTCATCTAACATATTATCTAAGCAAAGAATTGGGTGTCTATACTTTACCGTGATATTATTAATGGATCTACCATCAACACACATGCGCCAAGTTCCATCCTTCTTAGGAACTAGTAAAATGGACACGGCACATGGACTCATGCTCTCACGGATATATCATTTCTCCACCAGCTCACTCACTTGCCTTTGCAACTCCTTGGTCTCTTCCGGATTGGTTTTATAGGCTGGACGGTTTGGAATGGATACTTTGGGTACAAAGTCTATTTGATGCTCAATCCCTCGGATTGGAGGTAGACCACTAGGGTTCTCATCCGGAAATACATCTTCAAAATCCTGCAACAAAGAAGAACACCACTAGGCAAACCGGTGTCAAGGTTAATAGAACTCATAAAGACCTCTTTGCAAATAAGTACAAATATAGGCTGATGTGAAACAAAAGTTCTCTTTATCTCACTTGACCTCACAAAGAAATATTATTGTTTTCTCTCTTTTATCTCTTTGTGTGTTTCACTCTTAAGCTCACTCTTTTTAGTGTTTCTCTCCGCGATCTTACTCTCTTTTTGGTGTTTTGGGTTTGAGTCACTCATAGTTCTCTCCTCACGTTGCTTTAGAAGCAAATAATCTTGGTAGATCTCATTAGGATTCATAGGAACAAGGTTAACAGTTTTCCCCTTATAACCAAATGAATGCTTGTTGGTGAAACCATCATGAACAACTTTCCGATCAAACTGCGACGGTCTCCCAAGAAGAATATGCCCAACCTCCATTGGCACAATATCAGAAATCACTTCATCCTTATAGTTCCCAATGCTAAATGGAACCACAACTTGCTTTGACATTTTGAGTTCTCCAAACTCACTTAACCATTGAAGCTTATACGGCTTGTGATGTTAGCAGTAGTCAGTCCCAGTTTCTCCACAAGTGTAATACTCGCCACATTCGTATAACTCCCTCCATCAATCATAAGATTACAAACATCGCGTGTGGAATAGATTCTCATGCTGCACGTTCTTCTCTAGTTTACCTTGCACACTCAAAAACCTTCTAGCTACCAAAAGATCACATTTGGCTGCAGGTAACTCTAACTCATCTTGAGATGACATAGAATCTAAAATCACTTATTCTTCGGTTTTGTACTCTCCATTGGCTCTAAGTATTATAGCCCTCCTGTTTATGCATTCATTTGCATAATATCCCTGCCATGACACTTAAAACATTGGCCTCCAAAATATCTTTTAGTCTTCCAAATTCGTCACTATTCATGGGCTGGACTTTATAGACTTGATTTAGGACTTCTCTTGGACTTGTAAAAGGCTCAAAGTGGTTTGGACTTGGCAAGTATAAAGTCCAATGGATTCCTTATGTTGTTCTTTGTCCAAAAGGCCTTGAATAAATCCACAAATGCTCTCCTTGATTTCTTTAGCCCGTGATCTTGTAATTGGACCGACTAGAATCTCCAAAACTCTCTCGTGATCTTCATTGCTTAGCTCCCAGTTCTCCTTAGCTTCCTTGCTGCTTTCCATGATCATATCATTTATAAAGTTCAAGGAATGTATCCCTTCTTCCAGAATAACTATTGTTTTCTTTACATTTTATGAACCATATGCCCTTGCATCCACCATAACTAATAATGTTCTCAGTTGTCCCGATGAAGTGGCTTTGTTAGCAGTTATTCCCATTGTGGAAGCTGAATACATTGCACAGAACAACACTAATGTCACTGATAATCTCGTTGACTGCTCGGAACAAAGATGATGATGAAGGCAGCATAGATGGTATTTACTCCTCATTTGACGATGACGACGTCTCCAACTTTGATTGTTGGACTACGACTTTTGTCGACTCTTAGATGTCTATTTTAGACATCCAACTTTTGTTGTTGTTAAGTTTTTTCCCCACATTACCTTTTATTTTTCCATGGTTGTACTACACTCGAAGTTTGATAGAAACTATTATTTACCCGCTTTCTCGCTTTTTCAAACTCTACATCTTGAATTTCAAATGAAAGACATTCCTAACCTACGTTTAAACGTTCTCTTGTCTTAACCATTTCTATTTAGCCATGATACTGATGTCTTGGAAAGACATCATTCCAAAGATCCAACAAATCCAGACAAATTTGATCAACAAAGAATATCCTCTTAACCGAGAACCATATTCTGTTGTCAACGGATGCCAAGGTGAATCATCTTCCAAACAAAATCCTGTCGTGATATATGAATTAGGCGACTTTGACCTTGCTATTGATTATTTCGAAGATGTTGCACGAACTGATCAACAAACGGACATCAGTGTTTCCATGAATGATGATGAAAAAAAACAACACAGTGCGCTGTTCTTTCATCATCATCCTGGATTTATCAAGTAAATGATAACATATGATATGTCTTTGAAGTTGACACTGAGAAACAATCTTGCTCATGCAAGGTTTATGACGTACTTCAACTCCCATGCCCTCACGCTCTTGCCGTCGCAGGTAGTAATGACATTGATGTCTAATCCTTAGTGAATAACTATTAAAAACTGTGGTATCATTCCTCCCGTACCAAATGACCATGATACACAAATCCCAAAGTCTATTACGGACATCTCCGTTCAACCTCCTAAAACCAAAAGGCTATCAGGCAGGCCACGTATAATAAAGATCCGGTCTAGAGGAGAATTGCCAGTAAGTTATTTTCCCAGCGTTTTATATGCCATCTTAACCACATGTAATTACTTAATTCCTTCTCTATGCAAGCACGCATACAAAAATGTAGACGATACCAAGGCATTGGCCATAATAAGACGACATGTAAACATTCCATCTAGTTAAAGAAGCTCTCACAAGTTGTCTTTGTTTGTTGCATTCTAAACAATGCCTTTTGCTTGGGCTTTTGTATTACATTTTATTTGATGCCTTTAAATTTCTTGAGTTATCTTTTTTACACACTTGCAATCTTTTTCTTAATCATGCAAATCACTTACTTAGACGTCACAAATATATTCATGCCAACAACATAGACATCTCACATATCATTGATGTCTATGTAAACCAAAAAATTGACATCCTTACATCTATCATACATAACAAAATATATTTGTCCTACCATATATCTTTTAAACCATACTAATAAACTCAACTAATTTCCTCCAAACATAATACTGAAAGCATGGCATACGAAAAAAACATTTATATTCTCACTCAACAGAGTTGTAAAGAACATTCATAAAGCTACGATTTGTCCTGCCTCCTCAAAACCATATTCACAACTATATCAAGAATCTTGAAAATTAAGTTCTCTACTAGTGAAAATAATTTATTTTGTGACTGCGAGTTTAGTACCATTTCCAAAGTTTCAATATTATTTGGCGCTCTCTATTTCACACGTACACCTTTTATGCAAACATCAAAAACCTATTACAATTCTTCCTTTCCCGCCCAGTCTCTTTCTAAATACCATTGCCAAATAGCTACCTCTGCTCCAATCGTTTTCCTTACGTTGCAGCCACGTCATTAGTTCACTTCCCACCCAGACATTTCCAAGCTCTTTTGCAGAGTTATTTTTGTCTGGTGAACATATCACCAATGCCACATCAAATGACATTTTCTACAAAACAATAAATAATATTATGGCAGAATACGAAAATAAAAACTCAAACATAGCATTTTCTGCAATTTTCCCATTAATTATTTTTATGTGCAGCGGCACCAGGAATATGTAAAATAGTCTCTCAGGGCTTTATCTTTCAACTCAAATTCAACTCTCTTTATTAAAAACACACAAGTATTACAATATATAGATACTTCCGTAATGAAACCGAAATCCTAATGGATCATAATCCACATAAATAAATCTCTAAAAGAAATAAATAAATGTTAAACGAATCATGCTTTTCTCTAGTTTTAATGAGCCGATCAAAATCGACCTAACAACCAAGAAAATGATCCTGAACATTTGGACTTTTAAAACCCTGTTAACTAATTAACCACATAGTTAATTAATTTTAGACTACAATTAAAAGAGCCTACAATGTTAATTAAAACCAACAAAAAAAATAAAATAAAAATATTTAAAAAAGGAAAAAAATAGACCCACCACAAGCCGTGACCTGCAAACTCCATGGTCATTCCTGGTGCTTCACTGCACCAAATCCCTTTTCGCTTGAAAGATTTGTCCTCGAATGAGAAAGGAATGTGTGAGCCGAAGTAAGACAATGGAGGAAGAACACCTGATAGGTGGTGCGACGTGAGTGGCTGACTTCGAGGGGTCGTGTGAGTATTGATCCTAGCAAAGCATGTCTTCGCGTTTTGGATTCTATGGTCTGTTCCTGCTTTAATAATGACGATTCTCCTGGAGCCACTCCAACGAAGTCCTAGAGGAAATAGCCGGCTGCACGTGCTTGCCTAATAGCTCGATTCTTAAACTTTTGTGCCTTAAAAAATAAGATGCATGCAAAACCCATAATCAATAAATTTTACCCTAAAATTTAAAGAGATCTACAGGGCTTGTTAAAAGTTAAAACCAACAAAGAAAAATCCAAATGGCTTATTAATTTAAATAATTAAAACAAAATAATAAAATACAAAAAATAAGCTCGTCATGTAATGGAGCATACAAAATCTATGGTGCCTGCAAAATCTATGGTCATTCATGGTGCCATGATGCACCATTTTGCGGATAATTTCAAAAAATTTAATTAAAATTTGGAAGTAATCAAAATAAATTTGATTTTAACCCCTCGAATCAGCATAGTCCAACAATGAGACTGGTTTTATGCTCAGATGGCGCTCCGGTCCGTGGCATAACCAGATAATTAAAGGCTTATTGTGGGTCGAAAAAATGTATGTGTTTTTGGTACCTTGGGAGCTGAACTTTCAAACAAACAAGAATTTAGGTAAAATCCTTGTTTTTATTCAATCGGATTGATACAGTAAACAGATGAACAACATAACCAGTAAAGAGACAACCTTTTAGACGATAGGAATCTAGACACCCCAATTGCTTAATAGACAAAAAAAAAGGAAAGAAAAGAAAACATAATTGGAAGGCGATTTTCTTGTAAGGAAAATATGGTACACAAGAGCGTTTAAAAATCAAAAACAAAAAATTTAGCAGTCTTCAACTGATAATTCCTTGCCATTGTCCTTGTCCACAGAGTCTGTACCCTTTGTCGGCTTAAACCATAGGGCACAAGTGATATAAACGACAAAGTTAATTGCACTCAGAATGACTAAAAGCCAATAGAAGTAATCAAGTCGGCCATTGTTGATGTTATCAGCTAACCATCCCTTATGAGTGGAGCTTGTGGTGACCTTCTTGACGACTGAGACCAAAAAACTGCTGACAAAGAATCCTAATGACAAAGTGGTCAAGAAAAGTCCAGTGCTCATTGTTTTCATTCCCTTAGGAGATTGAGTTATAAAGAAATCTAGTTGGCCTGTGTAGATAAAAGCCTCTCCAGCACCTACTAAGAAGAATTGTGGAACAAGTAAGAAGACACTTATCGGTAATGTTTTTTCTGTACTTGTTTTGGCAACGGAGAGACGCTTTTGTTCAACTAGAGCTGCAGCTGCCATTCCAGCAGTGGATAGAACCAATCCAATAGCTATTCTTTGTAAGCTAGAGAAACCTAAAATAAAATGAGAATTACATGATAAAATCATAAATGAGGATATGATACAATTATAAGTTAATTTAATATTTGTATATTTTCATTGCAATAAAAAAAGAATATTTCCGTAGTATGTTTCTTGCCTTTTTTTTTTAATCAACTAGCATATAGTGATTTTTATTGATTTTTAGTAGCTAAATTTTTTTTAAAGTGAGCACTACCACTTAGCACACTTGTCGTTGACAAATTGTTAATGAACTAAAACTAGAATATCTTCAAAATAATATTTCAACATATTAAAGTATTGTTGAATTAAATGAGTAAAGTAGACAAAAAAAACTTATTAAAATATTATTTCAGTATATAATTTATTAGAAAAATGTTAAATATTAACAATATTAGAATACTTCTTGTTTAGAAAAAAAATCTGAATATCAACCTAACCAAATATTTACTGATTATTCTTACTATTTTCAATTACAAAATCAAATTTTATCATTTAAATAATATATAAAGGTAATTTACGAACGAATAATCATATCATCTATATTTAGAAAACCCATAAAAATTTAATATTAGCTGGGAAAAATCACCTGGTTTTCCTTTCCATTTCTTCCAAAAAGGCATAATGGCACGGTCATAAACAGCGAGAGATATGAGAATAGCTGCGACGAAAAAGACTGTGAGAGAACCAGCTGGGATGTTGAAGCTTCCAACTTTACGTTTCATCGTTGAAGCTTGTTCAACAGAGAATGTAATCATTTGGGCATATGTTGTCCAAAAAATTATAGTTGTTGCCCAAATTGGCAGAAGTCTAACCATCATTTTTACTTCCTCAACTTTGGTCACTGAGCTTAGTTTCCAAGGGTTTGGAATTCCGATTCCATCTAGGGTTTGTTCGAAATCTCCTTCTGCAACTATGGCTGCTTTGTCCAACAATCTGAATACACGGAGAGACTGGTAAGAACATTTTTTTGTTTGTTTTTACAACTCGTTTTGGTTGTAACAAAGAAACTTACTGAAACTGTTTAGTATGTTCAATTCGCATGCCCTCAGGATTAGCTTCATAAAGATAAACAATGCTTTGAGGAAGCTCCATTTTCCTCTTTCTGAATGCAGCTGCTATAACTTGTAAGATTTGAACAACTGGACTTCCTTGGCTCTTCTTATAGCGATAGGTTGTAGTTCCGGACAAGAACACGACAATAGCTATAACCATAGATGCAGTACAGATTCCATAAGCCCAAGATCTCCCCACTTCATCTTGAATGTAAACTAAAACCGTCACAGCCATCAACGTCCCCATGCTAATGAAGAAGAAGAATCTGCATATGGTGTAATTCAATTTCAGTTTCTTCTTTATTGAATTATTAACAATACTACCATGCTATGAGCTTTAACACAAAACCTAACCTGTTGAAGAAGTAAGCCATGTGAGCTTTTTCTTTGGGATCTTTTTCATCAAACTGGTCAGACCCAAATCCGGAAATACTAGACTTAAGACCTCCAGTTCCAAGGGCTATAAGGTATAGTGAAATATAAAGCATTGCCATTTGTAAGGCAGTGGCCGGGACGCAAGTTTCCCCATGTTGGCAAGTTGGCGGCCGCAGCTCTGGTACCTTCGTTGCTACCGCTAGTGCACCAGTTCCCTGTATACAAAATGTCATAATAGTCTCATGCTATTTTAAGTTCTTTACAATTCTAATGTTTATTTGCTAATAATGTATCCCATTTTATAGTAAAGGGTTATCTGTTTCATTGTCTTAATTTTTTGTCTAGTCTTTTTATTTTTTTTGGTCCAACATTTTTTGTCTAGTGTAGTAAGTCATTTTTTAGAGTTCTAACTGTTATAATGTTTTTTTTTTTGTTTTGATGTGATTGGTTAAATATACATATATTAAACTATACATGGTATTCAGGTCAATAATTTTACCAGAGCTTGAATGGTTGAGAAAATAGCAATGGTTTTGAAACGGCCAAGGAAGGAGTCAGCGAGAAAGCCACCGAGTAAGCAGAGGAGGAAAGAAGTTCCCATGAAGTCCGTGACAATATTGGCAGACGTTGAACTTGGGAGATGCATTGTCTCCATCAAATATGTTACCAAATTCACTGCTATTCCCATTGTTGATAGTCTCTCGACAAATTCTATTCCTGTAATATAACTTTTTTTTTTCAATACAAATATTTTGAGGAGATTTTTTTTTTCCAGAAGTAATATGTATAAAATTCATGATATATTATCTGCGTAATATATAATTTAAATCTTCAAAAACACTATTAAAATCTGATGCGTTTCAAAGTAACTATGTATCCAGAATTCTTTTACCAGAACGAAAAAAACACTATTAAATTTTCTGATAAAATAATGCATCAAAAACTGAAAAACCAGTTTATTGTCCAAAGATAATTAAGTTTTTTCGTACACGAAACTTCGATTATATGTTTTGGAAACATATATCAATAATTGATAACCAAATTCCAAATTGAGTCAATGCTGAATTATCCTTAGTAAAAAAGTGAAAAAGTAATGGAAATCTATTGTACTTTATTAATTCAGAAAGCAACAAAACCAAGTTTTGTATCATCCAGACAAATTGCAGTTAAGACAACTGTTGCTATCTTAAATAAAGTATAACGAAACAAAAAAATTAAATTATTAACGACCACTGATATTTATGATTCCTAAGTAAACACGTGAATACATACATGAATCTCATTTTCGTTTCTCTTTTTACTTAACCTTCATATTTCTTTTTGGAGTATGATTAATAAGATAATAAAAATGAAAAAGAAAAAGAAAAAGTAATATGATTGGATAAGCAACATGGGGAGACATGTGGCGTGTCCCTTTTGGCTTTATCTCTTTTCTTTCAATCATCGTGATTCAGAACAACGACATATCATATTATTATTTTAATATACAAAATAGACTTATTTTCTACCATATCATGTGTGAATGTGACAGATTTATAATTGAGACTCTTTTGTTCCTGACCATATATATTCTCAATTTTATTTAACTTGTTGAAATTAAAACATAGACGTATGAACTACCAGTCTTTTGATAAATGTGACTATGTCTATTTATATATATGTTATATATATATATATATATTTTGTATGATTCATTAATGGCTACTTTGCGTATACGTGGACACGACATATGCTTTTTTCTACATATTATGCATGTAACATCATGCATGAAAAAATAATGAAGAGTAAAAGTGTTTAAAAGATATGTACCGCATATTATATGAACAAGAAGAAGAAAAACTAACCAATGGGTATGGTAAATACTTGTCTATAGATGAAGTAGATAGAATGAGGAGATAGAATGGGTATGGTAAATACTATCGAACTGTTTGAAATATACATACTACGACAAAAAAATTCTTATCTCGATTGTTTTAGTTTCGTCGAACGGAAAACCGACGGATTTATGATGGTTATGGTAAATACTTGTCTATAGATGAAGTAGATAGAATGAGGAGACAAACCAAGAATGAGGGCTGCAGTGATCCAACCACCAGTTTTGGATTTATCAGCTGGTCGGCCGCGGTAGTCTACGGCATCAGCCACGGTCCAAGACCCTTTGCTCTCCTGAAAACCATCACATCGATCAATCCAATGTTCTCGAATCTTAAAACAATTTAGTTAAGAAGAAGAAAAAAAGAAGCATAATATCCTAACCATAGATATGTCTTTTTCTATTTCTTCAGATAATGCCTTGTTGACAGAATAGTCTTAATTTCTCCCAAGTATCTTTTATCTGCAAATAATGATGGAGAAGAGACTGCCCTTTTTATAGCCACAAAATGAATAAAAACGAACTAGCACCGACCTTCCACTATATGTGATTTGAGACATATCACAAAAACGTGAAGTCTTAAGAGATAGATTTTATCACACTTTCTCCCTAACTTTCTATCATTTCTTTACTTATCGCTTTAATTTTATGTTTGGCTTATTTTTTACCCTTCTATCTTTCTTCCTTTTCAATTTTGTCATTTTATGTGTATTTGATTTTCAATGATTCAAACTTAATTTGGTTACCAACTAACCCATACACGGAAACAAAATTTACATATATTACAGTATTTGTTTAAAACAATCAGAGATTGTCAAC
Source organism: Lepidium sativum (assembly GCA_023374145.1). Lineage (NCBI taxonomy): Eukaryota > Viridiplantae > Streptophyta > Magnoliopsida > Brassicales > Brassicaceae > Lepidium > Lepidium sativum. The sequence continues at coordinate 247 of JAKUCM010000129.1, read as the reverse complement.
TATGTTCATTACTACTATTTTTTTTTGTCTTAAAAAAGGAGTCTGGCCCTCGTATTTATTCAAATACACAAAACCAAACTTACAAAACAATATTACGAGAATGAGAAACTAGGAGGACAAGCAAATTTTCTTGAAGAATTCCATAGCATGAACGTACACTACTAGAGCGGATTCTAAAAGTTAATCTCGTCAGAAACAGTCCGACATAATTTGTTCTCGACCATTTTTGATGCTATAGCAGTTGTCG